>JAYMFT010416891.1:0-17884 GCA_038088735.1 Panulirus argus | reverse complement strand
TAAGGCTCAGTCCTCTGTTCTTAACGCTACCTCGCTGATGCGGGAAAAGGCAAATTTGTATGGGGGGAAAAAAAATATATATATATATATATATATATATATATATATCGCTAGATCTCACATAATGATGGGGTTGCATTCCTGAAGATATGTCATCACAAAAGTCATTGAAACTAGTTATAAGGAGGGTTATGGTCATGAAGTAAATTGTGCCCCTCATGTAAAATCTTACCTTACAGCGGGGAGGCCTATGCGAATCTGTGAAGATGTAGGATACTGTAAAAGTTGGGAAAATACCTTTAATCTTAACGAAACCAATAGTAAGAAGGGCTATGCTGATCTGGAAAAATGTTGGTTACTGTAAAACAAAAACTTACAAATATCAACAACATAATGAAAACATTACCTTACCAGACTGGGGAGGGCTATGCTGACCAGTGTACAGGAACATGATAATTAATACATTAGATGTGTTACTGAAAAGTGTAACTCCAAGTGGAAACTAAACAAAGCCAACTTTAACTCAGACTAAGTCATAAAATGGAGATAATTTCTGGTAGATATTTCAAGAAACAATTTCTCACATATGCTGTTCTGTGGGATATTTAAATCCATAAGTTTATCATCATATGAAAAAATAAAGTGCTTCAGTAACATCGGTGCAACTTCACATACTTTTGAACTGTAATTACACATCCAGTTTCACGTAAAGACTACTAGTTTTTCTTTAATTTTTCATGTCACTGATACAGCTAGTAAATGCCTAGCACTTCTTACTAATTTTAGCATGGCTATAACAAGAAAATCTCTGATAACTTTGCTAAACTGCAACAAGTGGCTGAGAGTACTAGAGAAGAGACCTTGCAACCTTCCTTTACATTATATCCATATGCATGGACAAATGCATGCAACAACATATACATTTGTTTAATGGCAAAGCCTTCCAACTTACAAACGAATCACATATTAACACATCCAGTTTTGTCAAAGACTGATAGTTTATCTCCTTTTTTTTTCTCATGTCGCTGGTACAGCTAGTACATGCTGAGTCCTTCTTATTCATTTTTGCAGGGTTATGAAACAGTTTTAAACTAAAAAATCTTTGATAACTTAGTTTTTACACATCAATTGGATGGGGGTACTAGAGGAGAGACATGCCATTCTCCTTATTTATATCAAATCTGGATGCAAAGACAGATGAATACTACAACGTTTGCACTTGTTGAAAATGATAAGCTTCTCGACATACAAATGCAATGAATTTAAAAAGGTGAGCGCAGCTGGAACTTTACCAAAACTTAACATAACCATGCTTTTATTATCAAAGGACGAGACTGTTACGTAATCAGCTAATCGCATGATTGACTTTCAATGCAGCTCTAGCAATATCATTCAGAATCACGTTCCAACAGCTAGTCACCTTGTGAGGAACATCAAGACTTTACATACATAGTGAAATAATAATACACCAGTAAATACTTATAATCACAATGAAACTGATACATTTATTCCTTCACTGTAAATAAAGCAAGGTGACCTTCACCACTGTGGTGAACTGAAACGTATGCTTTAGGTTGAAAACTGAAACGTATGCTTTAGGTTGAAAACTGAAACGTATGCTTTAGGTTGAAAACTGTGACACATTCCTGTTAGTGAGCCATGATAAATCATGAATTATTTTCCTCTGTAGTAATTCTGAAGTACACGAATGAGGAAAAAAATTTAGATAATCTCTTTATTTCATTAATAAAGGTAGAGGATATGGGGTATAATATACAGCTAATCAAAAATATGAACCCAGTTTGTTTGTTTTTGTTTTTTTTCACTTTTTTCAACAATTATGGTGTACCAGTATTCTTTTCTTCCACTAACAAAATACATTAAATAATGATGATATTTTAAGGATATTCTAGCCATGTATTTTATAATGATGACAAAGCAAAATCATGTAATTTGTCTCCCACAACTATATTCGAACTAAGTTTAGTTCTATATCCCAACAGAAGCACATCTAATGAATATAAAGAGTACTGCCATTTACAGGTCAGGTTTGAAAGCCAAAGTAAATTCATCCATTTCAGTATCATATTTGTTTTTGTTGGTATACTTTCTCATGGTATATTATGTGTTTATAAGGTTTAGAGACATGTAGTTTTCACTTATACTGAATATTAAGAAAGAATGAACGTAAAAGTGGTGTTCTTATATAGTGAGCATGAGCAGATGGAATTATTCTAAATGATTTTTTCAATGCTTTGACATCATTATGAAAGGTATTAGGATTGAAAAAGCTTATAATACAGTAACTTTAAATAAAATTATAACATTACAGCCCTTGAACATAAACCTAATGTTTCTTAGGTGACCATCAGCAGGTGAAATATGACTCCAAATGATTTTTCCCAGTGCTTGTGAGGTAGGAATCCAATACTATGTAGCTTGTGCATCATTATAAAAGACATTATGAACAAAAAACCTTACCATATAGCATTCTTACATACATGTATTTCATAAGAGTACTTGGACATAAACCTAATGTTTCTGAAATGGTGACCATCATTTGGCAGATCATAATTCCAAACAGTTTTCCCATTGCAGTATCATATCTTTACATACATGTATATTAATATAGGACTTTAGGATAAACCTAGCATTTCGTTAATAGCAACCATCAGCAAGTTGAATATTATTCCAGATGATTTTCTGTGCTTGTGGAGTGGAAATCTAATGTAATCTAAATTCAACATCATTATAAAAAGCATTTTAAATGAAAAACCTTACAATATCTTTGAGCATATTATCAACTGGAAAGAATATTTGAAATGTTAGAAAGATTAAAATATTTTAAAATATGTCATGATTGCAAGGCTCTGGTGTCATTCTAAGAATTTGTACATTAATTCTCAAATGTCTTTATCACTAAATGCTGATCTACGAGATGTTATCATACGGCTAGTGGTATAGCATATATGAGGTGGCCTTCAATTGAGGATTCAGTTGCCCACGCAGTCTCAGCTAACATGAAAAAAAATCATATTATGTATTTTGAGGTTTTCATTTCACTCATATGATGTATCATGAATAGAAAATACTTGGTATTCCTTCTATGGTGACTATCAGTAGCCAGAATATGATTCAAAACAATTTTACAAGTGCTTATGGGAGAAGAATCTACATGTATTTTGCTTCGACATTATATCAAAAGGTATTAGTAATGAAAAACCTTACAATATCTTTATCTATTTCATTATTAACCCTAAAACTATGAAGCCCCAACAATTAATAAGAGATATCAAGAAAACTTAAAAAAAAACAAAATATCAAGCAAACCTATCTTACTTGGTGCTGTACAGACATTTAAAATTTACGCACATGCTCACCGATATTGCACTATATGCTTTATCAATGCTGATATGACAGATTATGTCATCACCTCAGCACCTATTGGTGTAACATGCTTTGTTTCCTTAACTCACACACACATTTGTTTTCATTTTATAACTGTAATACGCTTCACGCTTCTTAGAGACTTTTTATCATGATACCCAGGGATTAATAAATAATGATTATGTAAAGTATTTCCCTATGCACTGTATGGGCTCTTACTCATGGCTTATTTATATAACATTCAGATATATCAATTATTATGTTTTATTTACACAGTTTTCAGATATATACATTATTCACAGTTTTATACACAGTTATATGATTCACTGCACATTGATCTGAGCCATCTACATATATGCCGGCAATCACTTATTCTAGAACATTCCACTCTGTTTCTCTACATCACAATCAAGACCACTTTTCTATCACGATCAAAATCATGTTCAATATCCATCAAATCAATATCGCTATCACTAGTGCCCTACAGAGAATAACTAATTTGCCGAGTCAAGCATGCATTGCTGCATGGCATAGAGCTGAAATCAAAGCAAACATGCTTGGAAGGAACAAGGCCACACCTTTTCCCTCTATGTTATATGGATAACTGACACAGCAGGATTTTTTCCCGATGCTAATCATAGTTGCTAGTGACATAAAGCATATCAGCATACTGAAAAAGCAAACAAATTTGAATAAGGACAGGAAGAGACAACAAGTAAAAGTAAGGTTATAGCAGTCGTGCTGAGAACATGAGTACATTTTCAGAAGCTAATGGAAAAGAACATTTGAAATAGTTAACTGAAAATAGGTCTTTTCAAATATGTCACTACTGGAAAGCTGTAGTGCTACTGTACAGAATTTTTATGCTACTTCTCAAATGTTGCTACTGCAAGACATCACTCTATGAGCTGACATTCAACAGGGACCCACAGTATATATAAGCATATATACAAATGTGTGGATTAGGTGTTTGTCTTGAAAAATGTGTGCAAGAAATACAGAGAAAGAGGATTTGTATGTGATGTTTAAGGAATTGGGGAAAGCATGTGACTGGGTTGATAGAGATGCTCTGTGGAAGGTGTTATAAACACATGGTATGAGAGAAAAGCTGCTCCAAGCAGTGAAGAGTTTTAATTACGAGAGTAAGGTATGCATGCAAGTAGGAAGAGGAGCATAAGTAGTTCCAGGTGAAGGTGGGTCTATGATATGGGTGTGATGTCATTATTGCTGTTTAAATGTTTATGGATAGAGCGCTGATGGAGGTGAATACAAGGATCTTGGAGAAAGAGGCATGTCACCAATCAATCAGGGATAGGGGAACTTGGAAGGTGTATCAGTTGCTGTTTATGGATGACACAACACTGGTGGCAAATTTGAATGAGAAACTACAGTAGATGGTGTCTTAGTTTGGGTGTGTGTGTGAAAGGAGAAAGTTGAGTAAACATGAATAAAAACTGGGTAACAAGAGTTACTAGTGGAAAGAGGCAGGTTAATTAGGGTGTAATTCTGAATGGAGATAATTTGGACTTAAGGAAGTGTTTTGGATACCTGGGAGAGGACATGGCAGCGAATGGAACGATGGCATGGGAGCTGAGGTGAAAGGGGGGCAAATGTCCAGGAAGCATTGAGGAATGTCTAGAAAGAGAGTTAACTCACTGGAAAGTTGAAGTTGAGTATGTTTAAGGTTAGAGTGGTCCAAATGATGGAGTATGGATGCAAGGTAAGAGCTCTAGATGAGATTGTACTGAATAGGGTCTTGTGTTGGAAATATATGAAGTAAAAAAGGTTGATTCTATGAAATGATAAAGTAAGCAAGGTGTGGTAACCAAGAGTTTGGCTGAAAAAGCAGGAGGGTGTGCTGAAATGGTTTGAACATTTGGAGAGAATAAGTGAAGAAAGGATGAAAGAGAGAACATAAGTGTCAGAAGTGGAGAGAACCAGGGGGAGGAGGAGACCGAATTGGTGATAGAAGAATGGAGTGGTAAAGATTTTGAGTACTCAGGGCCTAAACATACAGAAGAGTGTACAGGGTGCTAGGGATTGAGTGAATTGGAGAAATGAGATATACAAGGGGTAACATGCTGTCAATAGGCTGAACTAAGGAATATGAAGCTGCCAGAGTAAACCATGATACGGTTTGTGGGTGCCTTGTGGACATGGGGCTGTGGTTTTGGTGCATTACACATGAGATAAAGAATGGATGTAAGCAAATGAGACCTACTTAAAGTGTATGGGGAGGGAGATCTATACTCATGGGTCCCTAACTCTAGAATTCTCTCTCATACCATTTCCTAAACTTGTATATGACATCTGCATTAACCATGTCTTCAGTTATCTTATTCCATTTATCCACCACTCTTAAACTAAAAAATACACGCTTACATCTTTTTTAACAAGTTTCTTAGCAAATTTCATGTTATGTTGTCTGGTTTCTCTACCCCAGCACCTCTCAAAGAACTGTCATATGTCTGTCATGTTTTATTTTAAAAGTTACAGGTTGTGATCAGGTCACTCTTCACTCTTCTCTCGTTCAAGGTGGGCAAATTTAAAGCCTCTAGGCTTTCCCTGTAAATCAACTCTCTAAACTCTAGTATCATTTCTGATGCCCTTCTTTGAACCTTCTCTACTAGCTCTTTGTGATTTTTAAGATGCAGTGAGTAAACATAAGAAGCATATTCTAGTTTTGGCCTTTTATAAAATATGAAAAGCTTACTAAATATTTCCTTGTTCATAAACTTGTTGGTAGTAGATGGTTGACAGCTACTGACCAGGGAGGTAAATACCAGTACTACCTGCCTAGATATTAGGAGGGTTAGTGACATTTGCCTAGTGAGCCAGCACTTCAGTGGTTGCCAAGTTGCATTCCTCTGGCCCAGGTAGCTGTCTTTTCTTTCTCCCTCACCCAAACATGGACTTCTGACATTCTGTCCACAAACATAAAATCTTTCCTTGTTACATATAAAGCGAGACAACCTTACTCACATAATTCATTCTTCGCAACTCTAGAATTTCAAGCGGTGAGAGAACTTTCCGCAATGACTATCACTGCCTTTTGACAAAATGGTAGGGACAATAAATAGAAGTAGAAGTCTGGAACATCCGGAAGGCAGCATCAGGTAGAAATATTAGGTAGAAGTAGTAGGTAGGAGCATCAGGCAGGAGCATTAGGTAGAAGTGGCAGGTACACACATTAAGCAGGAGTCAGTTGGAACATTTTAAGGTAGAAGCCTTTGGAAACACTGCGCTAGAGATGCCCTCTGCCAGTGGCCTGTTAAGGGTGAGGCAGTAAAGGCTTGGAAGCGGCACTTAAGTTCACCAGTTATGGAGATTCTTTTGCTGTGGCCACCCCCTTGAGGAAGTTCCCGGAAGGATCAGGCATCAGATATATAGACAGATACACTTCAAAGCTATTTCAATACTTGCCAGAGGACAGCCTGTCTCCTTTACTTTTCTCCTATAAAAGGGACTCTGGTGACAGGTTTTGGATGCTGTCAACCATCAGGTACCTCTCACAGAGAATCCTAAAGCTTATTTCCTGTTAGAAAATACAGGTACTTCTCACAGAGAATCCTAAAGCTTATTTCCTGTTAGAAAATAATCATAATGAGGCCTTCTTTCACTCTATTCCATCCTCATGACTTTACATTTGCTTGGATTGAATTTTATCAACCATATATCACTCCAACAGTGGGGGTGCTAAGCATGTTGAAGAAGGATTGCATTGAGAGGATCTTTATTTTTCTTGGTATAACAGTGTTCATGAATGTCTGACGTGATGCCTAGAACACTTAGTATTCTGTTCAATGGGAGTATTGTCAATTCAAGGTAACTGGATAGCATGAACTGGTTTTAAATCTGTTTGGGGTTAAAACAGAGACTGAAGACCTGTATGAATATGTTTGCAATCTGTTTTGGGTGAGCCACTTCCAAACTTGTAATGTAGTGATGTATGTTTGTGGTGTCAAGGTGATGTGTAGTGGCTTGTGAGGTTATCTGCATATGACGGTACCTTCATGTTGTAATCTTCTGGAGGTAATGGGAGGTCTTGTCAGAAGACTGATGAGGGCAACGGAACAAACCAGTCCTGAAGGGTATTCCATTTAATGTTTCAGAGATGAAACCACTGTGAGTGACTCTGGAATGTCAATCAGCTATCAAACTGGCCAACCATTTTTTGTCACTAGTATGGAGGGTGATGTCCAGTATATTTGTGTGTTATGTGTCGAGGGACAGTGTCAAAGGCTTTGGTGACATCTATTTCCACAAGTACTGTGCAGAATGTGGTTTCAGAAGTGGTAGAGGATATGTGGATCAAGTGCTTGCACTGAAGAGTGTGTACAAGAAATACTTAGTGAAACAGATGGCATTTAGGATTTGGAGAAAGCAAATGATAGGGTTGATGGAGATGCCTTGTGGAAGGTTGTAAGAATATAAAATGTGGGAGAAATGCTGCTTGAAGCAGTGAGAAGCTTTTATCAAGGATGTAACGCATGTATAGAAGGAAGAAAGGATAGTGAATGGTTCCAAGTGAAGGTTGGTCTGTGGCAGGGGTATATAATATCACCATGGTTGTTTAATTTCTTTATGAATGGGGTGGTGGGGGAGGTAAATGTAAGTCTTGGAGAGGAGGGCAAGTAGTCAGTTTTTAGGGGATGAGAGGACTGGGCCTGGGAAGTTAGTTGGTGTTTGCTGATGATGAAACACTGGTGGCAGATTCAAGTGTGCAACTGCAGAAGTTGGTGACTAAATTTTGAAAGGTGTGTGAAAGGTGGAAGTTGAGAGTAAATTTGAATTTTTAAAAGCAAGGTTATTAGGTTCAGCAGAGTCGAGGGATAGGTTAGTTGGGGTGTGACACTGAATGGAGAAAAATTGGAGGAAGTTAGGTGTTTTAGGTACCCATGAGTTGACATGGCAGTGAATGGAACCATGGAGATGGAAGTATCACTGGGTAAGTGAAGGGGTGAAGGTTCTGAGAGCAGTGAAGAATGTGTGGAAAGAGAGATCGTTATCTGGAAGGGCAAAAATGGGTATTTTTGAAGGTATATTAGTTCCAACATTATCATATGAATGCGAGGCATGGGCTATAGATAAGATTGTGTGAAGGAGGGGGGGTGTGTTGGAAACGAAATGTGTGAGGACAACATGTGGTGGAAGAAGGTCTGATCGAGTAAGTAATGAGAGGGTAAGAGACAGGTGTAGTGATAAAAATAGAGTAGTTGAGAGAGTTGAAGAGGATGTGCTGAAATGTATTGGAAATACAGAGAGAACGAATGAGGAAAAGTTGATGAAGAGGATATATGTGTCATAAGTGGTGGGAACAAGGAGAACAAGGATGCCAAACTGGAGATGGAAGTATGGAGTGAAAAAGATTTTAAGTGATCAGGGCCTGAACATGCAGGATGGAGAAATGCATGCACAGGAGAGAGTGAATTGGAACAATGTAGTATGTAAGGGTTCACATGCAGTCAAAGGACTGAACCATGGCATGTGAAGCATCTAGGGTAAACTAAGAAAAGGTCTGTGGGGCCTGGTTGTGGATTGGGAGCTGTGGTTTCAGTGCATTACACATGACAACTTGGAATGGATGCGAGTGGATGCCACTTTTCTTTGTCTGTTCCTGGCACTACCTTGCTAATGCAGGAATCGACGGAAAAAAAGGGGGGGGGGGGACTTTGTCAATGTTATGGGAGGTGATGTCCAGTGTCTTTTGTGTGAGGATGTGTTGAAGGACAGTGTCAAATGCTTCGATAAAATCTATTACCGCAAGTTTTGTGCAGAATGGAGGTTGTGATTGGTTGAAGTCATCTAGGATTTGTTCTGTGAGGTATGTATGCAGAGTGTGGTGGTGGAGTGCTTGGATCTGATGCCATACTGTGTATATTAGAATGAAATATTTTCCTTGATTCAGTTGTTTTTTCACAGAGATGATTCTAAAGACAATGTTAATATGAGGCAGTAGAAGGAAGAATAGTTGGGTAGTCCTGTTGCAGGAGAGTTCTTTATGGGTTTAATTGCACTGTCTGTATCAGTGGAAGTGAAGGGTGGGTGGGTAGTAGTATCAGTATGGACCTTGAACACGTTTCTCATGACTTTTCTGTTCTGGTGTGCAGTTGGTATGGAAACGATTTTTGTGTAGTATCTAATGAGTATGTTCAGGTGCTCTTTGGGAGAAGGAATGTCACTGGAATGAGTAAGAAGTTTTTCATGAATGGAATATGAACCATTCTTTCATATTTTTTCAACATTTCCTACATTAGGGAGGTAGCACCAGGGACTGAAGAAGAAAAGGCCTCATTCACTCAAATCCATTTTCTACCTGTCATTTGTAATGCACTAAAACTACAGCCCCCTATCCACAACCTGTCCCACACATCATTCTGTGGCTTCCCATGACTACTTCACATGCCCTAATTCAGTCAAATGACTGCAAATTGCCCCTGCATTCTGTATATCACATCACTCCAATGTACTCTATCCCATTCATGCCCTTCATCCTCCTGTCCATTCAGGCCCTAAACTCAAAATGTTTTTCAACTCCATCCTTTCGGTCTCCAATTTGGTCTTCCCATTCTCCTTATCCCCTGCACTTCTGAAATATATATCCTCTTCCCATCAAAATTTCCTCACTGGTTCTCTCCATATGTCCAAACCATTTCAGCATGCCCTCTTCTGCTTTCCCAACCACATACTTCTTACTATCACTCCTCTCTCTTACCTTTTAACTACTTACTCAACCAAACCATTTCACACAGCATATTGTCCTCAAACATTTAATTTCCAAAACATCACATACTCATCTATATTCTATGCTTCACATCCATACAAAGCTGAAACTACTATATCTTCAATCATACCCATTTTTGCCATCCCAAAACCACCTCCCAGAACTTTTGCCCCCTCACCCACCCTATTACTCACTTCTTGGTCCATGATTTCATTTCCTGCCCTATCTACTCCCAAATTTTCTGCAATGAAACTTACACCACAACTATCCTATCCCTTTGCACTGCTAAACCTAATAATCTTACTTTTATTAGCATCTACTCTCAAAAACCTCCTTTCCTACACTCTCCCACACTAGACACCACCTTCAGCAGCTTCTCACTAAATTATTCCACCAGTGCTCTGTCAACAACAAACAACTGACTCACTTCCCAGGCCACCTCATCCCCTTCAGACTGCATACTCACCCCTTTCTCCAAGGCTCTTGCATTGCCCTCCCTCGCCAACCCTAACTATAAACAAATTAACCAGCCATGGAGATATCACATACATCTGCTACAGACCCACATTGACCTGGAACCACCCACTTACACTTCATTCATTCACATACATGTATTTCAATACTTGACTGCTGTTTCCCGTTAGCAAGGAACTGCCAGGAATGGACGAAGAAAAGCCATATCCGCTCACATCCATTCTCTAACTGTCATGTGTACTGTACCGAAACCACAGCTCCCTATCCACAACCAAGCCGCACAGAACTTTCCGTGGTTTACCCTGGATGCTTTATAAGCCCTGGTTCAATCCAGTGAAAATACATCGAACCCAGTATATAGCATAGAGTTCTAATTCACTTTATCCCAAGCACTCCAGCCCCAGAATGTCTTTCCAGGGGCTGCACTACTTCTAATAGCAGGGAAACATGGATTTCTTTGAAGTGATTAGTTCTCTTATGAAACTGTGCTCGCATTGGTTGAGACTTAGCAAAAGTAACTTTTCACTCGCATTGTAACCTCATGCAGGCAGAGTCCAATTATACTTAACACATAAGCATACACACTCACACACACACATATATATTATTTATATCTATTATACTTGATTGCTGTTTCCTGCGTCAGTGAGGTAGCGCCAGGAAACAAAGAAAGACCCATCCCCCCACATACACATACATGCACATATATACACAGTACATACATATACATACCAATATATACATATATACATACATATAAATACACATGCATATACACATATACACATGTACATATTCACACTTGCTCACCCCCATCCATTCCTGATGCCACCCCGCCCCACAGGAAATAGCATCGCCACCCCCTGCGCCAGCTAGTCAACATGAAATGAATACAACAGATCATGAGATGAAGGGGCTATGTAAAAGAGGTAGATCAAGGGTATATACCTAGCCATAACAAAAGTCACACTGAACACTAGGATGATCCTACAGGCAAGACCTGTCAGTGAGAAGAGAGTGTAAGATGGAATACAGCAATACCTCACCATCTGTTAAGGAATCTGGAGACTATTCCAAGGAGGAGACCTCCTAGCTGATACACATGTTAAACTTCTACCATCCAAAAAAGATAGGTAGCTTATTAGGCAAGCTCAAGTTTAATCCTATATCTTTGCTGATTGTTTTATTAAATCAAATATAATTTTGCTTTTACAGAAAAAGGTAGATATGATACAAGGTGGTGGGTAACCTCAGTGACTGTAATAAGTTAATAACAACATACACAGTATATCATATATACACATTTTTTCAAAAACCTCTTACTCTCTTACAATGGTTATCAGTTATTTTTCTTATTTGAATTGCCATGTAAAGGACAGGAAATGGGAACAGGTGTGGGGGGTATGTGGAATGCAGCATCCAAGAGAAAATGTGGGGTCCTTTCACTCAGATGGTAAGTCCATAACTACACTGTGTAAAGGAACACATGAATAAAGCATGTCAGGGTAAGGAGAAGAAAAAAAAAGTTAACAATGGTTTGTCCTTGTAACATGACCATCAATAATGAACCTAAATTACCTACTTCATAGAGCTGTATTTCCTGTGGACCTTACAGGGAATATGACCAAGATTCAACTGAGTCATATCCAAGGATCAATATCACTGATTATCACAAATATTCATGATACTTATACTGCAGACATAAGGGAAAGGGACAATACAAGTAACTGTATAAAAAACATTGATACAACTTGGTCACGTCAAAAAACAAATATGAGGAAAGGTGAATTCATATGAAATGATTCATTAGAAAACCTAAAAACCAATGTTAGGGCTCCAAATATGAAGAATTGTTGATAAATCATACTCAATATGATTGAAAGAAGTAATAATAATTAATATCACGTGTACATAAAATAAGGTGTACAATATTTTACAATGTACATGTAATAATTAGGGAAATAAATGAAACAATTATATGAAGTCTAGACTTGAACTAGACATACTGCACACAAGTGAGGTCTGTGTGCCCCTAGTCCATGACCCAGGAACATCTCTAGCAGCTAATCAACACGTCTGATCTCATTGGGAAGAAGGAGCAACAATCTAACTTGAATGCAATACAGAAAAATATCAATGATCATTGACTGTATTTTCTTAACACTTAATAGAGATAAATTTTTCAGTTTCAAATTTTAATGCTTTTATACAATAGCTTGGGAAAAAAAAAAGGTCATTAATGATACTTTATGGACTAAAAATCCATCTCAAACATCCATTCACATACATTCAACTATGTAATCTGCACACAAACTGATTGACTACCTAACAATTTCAAATTTGCAATTTAATACTGCTCTCTCTCACTTGTAATTCAAGCATGCAATTTATGTAAGTGCTGAAACTACATGAGATTTTGTAACAGCTGCAGAACAAAAACCTGAATTTATTTGATAAAAGGTTTTTTTCTGGTTGCATTCATATTTACTGTTTCCAGCAACTACATAATGTTCCTAAAAACAAAGTCCATTTATTTATTGTTGTTGAAAATGCTTGAATATTCTTTGAATTTATAAACTTGAGCATTAAAACAATGATACATTACCTAGAGTTACAGCTACTAAACAAAATAATATTAAAAAAAGAATAAAGTTCTATAATTCACTCACACATTAAAAGGTTGGAATGATGCAACATACAAACAACTTGCCTAGGCCTACCTAAAGGCTGAGAATGTCTGCAATGAAGCCAACCAGGACCCAAGAAGGGTAGAACCAATGATGCTGCTGGGTCTGAAAAATTTGTGGGAATTTTTTTTTTCTTTTGTGACTAATATTCACAGTACCTAATTTAACAATGGAAAATTTCAGCTCTGTGGTCTTAGAAGATATTAGAGGGAAAACAATGCATGAAAGTTTCAAGTTTAGTGTCCATTATCAAATCAAACAAAGAAGCATATGCAGCTGTAAAATTAACTCTAAAGGACTGAAAGCTCTCATGCTCATTTTCCCAGCACACGCTAATTCATCAAATATAATGTCCCTTGTAGTGACAATACAAGGTTGTGAAAGCAATTTTTAAGCAGAGGCCTCTTAGGGGAGCAAGTGGCTTAGCAAACTCAAACAACAGCACCTCTTCAACGAGAGGCAAAACATCAAAATATATAACAGCTTTCATGGTATCCAATATTTTCATTTCAAAAGCATGGTCTATGTAGAACTGGTTACAATGAAATGCATTTTTTTAACTACTCATATAAATAAATGAGCTTTAAACAAATTGTAATATTTTTTTTCAATGAATACATGAAAGCAGACAAAAATATCCTGCTGCAATTAATGGCATTATATCTAATGAAATACCTATAGAGGCTTACCAGTCTTTAAATTGTGTGTATTGTATTTCCATAGTCATATTTACAATAAATAATCAATTTTGTGCTAAGCCACATACCAAGTTGTTGGCATTTTACACAAATACACTTTGGACCACATGTTACAGCTCAGAGAAAGTAAGAGCAATGCATGACCTTGTTGTGATTCTAAATATCTGTGAAAGAGTCAGCAACTATGAACCACTGAGTCCCAAGAATATTTCTTAAATGTAAATTAGTCCATCCAGTAAGATCCATGATAACTGGCAGTGATACTAGGACATGATCTATAATCAATGGAGAGAGAGAGAGAGAGAGAGAGAGAGAGAGAGAGAATCAAGATTTAGTTCCCATGAAGATAAAAAATAATGTATATTAATATAAACAACAAACAGTTTCTCTTGCTATTGAGAATTTCAAGATCCTCACCTGACTAGGAGACAAACTGCCTGGAGACTTTAACATTTTTGAAAAACTAAATTTTTTTGAAAGTTGTGATTATTCTGAGGCCATGCAACATCAGTCTAAACCACAATTTATTAATACAAGGCACATGAGCCTTACTCAAAACAAACCTCAAAGGCTCATAATGGCTGACTATGCCACAAATACAAATGATGACATAGTCACACAAAGTCAGAAGGTACTTTACATGGGACAAGACCAGAGATTTATGAGCAGCAGATGAATATCATCAACATGGCAAACTTTGCAAATGATAACATACAAACATGAGCTTTCCTGGCTTACAACTACTGGCTCCAATTCACTGATCTCATTACATGATATTGAGCAAAGAGGGCTTCTCTACTGTCAGCCAAGACCACCAGACTTTGCTTCACTTCCTGTGCAGAGAAGAAAGAATACTAGGGTTTGCTTATACTGAAGGAAGTTACTCTGAACAGCATTTTGCCTTAACCTGTGGAATCCTTTCTAGATTGTGATTAATATGCTGAAGAAGAGGATATCAGTGAAAGGCGAATCTGTGCTTGCAGTGATGAACGACAGAACCCTCGCATTTAGTTCCTGTGTTTCACTGACTTATAAGAATTCTTGGGCTGCAAACTTAAAACAGTTGCACCCAAATGACTATTTATGACAAGACCAACACATATGAAAAAATCAGTAAATGCAAGAGGAAGATTGTGTATCAAGGCCCTATTTCCCTGCTTGAAAAATGGGAAAATGTCCTTAACATAACACCTTCCAAAGTTCACACTTTCTGACCTCTTGAGTTTCACTTACAGTATATACATGAGAAAGAGTCAGTCATGTCTACAGCAGTAACTTGACAGAAATATTTATACTTTTACGAAAAAAACAAATACAATAAAAGTATTAAACTTTACCAAAGGCTGAATTCTGATCATTTACCAATCTTGCAAGCATCAGGCATTTCAACTAAATGTGAGTTTGTGTTAACTCAACCAGTCTTGCTCACCAAAGAACTCCAATCCATTTTTTTTTTATGGGAGGAAGGGACTCTAAAGCACACTGGCATTGTGGCCACAAGAGCACCTTTGGGGCCCGGGCATCTACAGAAAATTTCCGGCCATATGTGGACCAGACATTGGAATTCCTAACCATTATCTGGACATACAACAAATAAATAAAAAGGTGACATTTGCATTTCATAAATACGGCTAATTACAAAGAGCTCAAATTTATATTCATACCTTGAAAACAATATAGCCTAGAGAGAACAGGGTTGTCAAATGTTTACAGCTCCTACAGCTAGCTAGGAATCAACCAGTTACTCAGTGGTTAGGTTGGAGGGATAAGGAGAGCATGGATGCTGACACGTTGAATTCTTCTGGCCACCGTTCACTTGAAGATTCCACAATTTGCAGGGCACTGAAAAAAATCAAAATTAATGATAACAAACAGCCAAATTACAAATTTTCCTGTTAGACCTGCATTAATAACCTTTCTCATTCTCCATCCTACCTATACTCCTCTCTTGATTTTCAACATTAATCTTCTCTTTCCTGCAATCTTCCCTCTCTCTTTAACAACTTTGACAAATGCTTTCCACAGCAAGCCGTTTGTGTTCTACTCCTTCTACCTATGTCATGCAGCACCTTTAATTAAAGGGCACCCAGTCCCAGAGATATCTTGAGAGTTCTAGTAACATGAGAACTTATAATAAAAAGTACATGAAAAAACCTTAGTTTATAATAAGCACATGGTCCACTGAAAAATCTCTATACACCTCATCTGTGAGTAGAAACATGTCTTGTGAATGAAGAGAGAGTACCTACCTATGAATACCTATAATGAGATTTTGCCAAAATAGCAGGGCTAATGTGAAGCACTCACCACACTTCTTGCTTGAGAGAGAGTACCTACCTTCCCATGAGTACCTATGAAGATAATTTAGCCAAAACGGCAGCACTGCAACAAAATGCTCATCACACATCATGCTTGATGTATATGACTAGCATGCCAATATGATGGTAGCACCCTCATACGATGTCTCCAGAAGCAATAATAGGAGGGCATGAAATGTGTTTTCAGGAAATCTCGTGTGGGATGAGATATCTGGTCACTACCCACAATGACACAATACCAACTGTCACTTATTGCCACTTATTTAATGTGCTAATATAACTGCAACAACTATCTAAGGTATTAACATAATGGCAACAACTGCAATTACTGTCTGATAACCCAAAGCCAGTGTTTTTTGCAAGCTAAAGTGTATGCTAAAAGTCTTGCAGCAGTTAAATCTTGAATGCAATAACTAGACAATGCACATCTAGCAATTGTCAGACCTTAATAATCCACACCAATAGGTCAGTGCCAAAGGAAACACAACAAGGCCTCACCACCTGACAAAATTTGCATAAAATGGTTTGGCTACTATCCACACAAAGCAGCAACTAACTGTTTCCATCAAATGAAAATGCAAGCCAAAAAGATGGCTGAGTGCTTTTACTTAAGGATGAAAAAGAGAAAAATCTATGAAAAACTGTAATAATCCCATTGACAACTCCAGACAGATTCTTGCATGAACTGAGCAACACCTCTAGAAAATCACCTGGGCACTGAGTCTCACAACTCAATTTCAGGCCATGCTTCAAGCCTGGGTGACAAATGAGGTGGCAGCTTTTAGCTAGACTTTGAGGGTCAAGCACAGGATCCTGAATTATTTGACAATGATCTGTCTTTGCATCATGTAGAGAGTGATTTTGTGGATAATGATTCTTTCTGCATCAAGAGTAGACCAAGATAAGACATGAGAAGATTTTTCTAGCAAAAATAGAAGCAGAGTTGCCAGCACCTGCTTGAACTTGAAACATTTTGTCTGTCTAATGCAGCTGGTAATTTTAAAAACTTATATAGTTATGCTGTTATGCAAAAATCATTAATGAATCACAATGATTAAAGATGGAATAAATTCAATATATCAGATAAAATAACAACCAAAAGCAAATGTTTCAGTGTGGGTTAAATAAACATTAAAACATGAACAGTGGCAACTCACTTGACACTCAGCCCTTACTCTTGCACTCTCAGTTTGTTGTTCTGAAACATCTACAAAACTTCTCCATGCTATTAATGTAAAAGCAGTGATTCTTTTTTTACTGTAATTTGAATATCTATACATCTGTAAGGTTAAACAAAATTTAAAACAAAAATTTAAAAAAACAAGAATTCTGATGGCTTGAAAGGATAAATTTGTGTGACATTAAGGGGTTAAACTACTTCAAAGTACATTCATACAAACATTTAGATATCTAAAACACTTCACTTCAAACATTTAGATATCTAAAACACTTCACTTCCTCCAATTTTTTCCCATTCAAACTCACTCCCCAACTAACTCGACCCTCAATCCTGCTGAATCTAATAACCTTGCTCTTATTCACATTTACTCTCAACCTTCTCCTTTCACACACTTTTCCAAACTCAGTCACCAACTT
>JAYMFT010416880.1:0-17885 GCA_038088735.1 Panulirus argus | reverse complement strand
TTCCCTATATGACACACGACAGAAATGATGCATATGAATACTCTGTGGAACTTGTCATGTATGTCTGTTTTCTTTTCACTGAAGGTTTGGTTGCTGATAATTGCAAGTATGCTTTGTGTGGGCGTGGCAATGACCTGTGTAACAGGGGCAGAAGGGAAAGTATTCAGCTTGGCTTTTGAAAAGAACATATCCAAGTCAGCCATATGGGTGGTTCAGACACTTTCCCAGGAGAGTAAGTGAACATGTGCTGCTGTCTTGTCACATCTTAGATTCTTATTTTTCCTTGTAGGAAAACCGTAGACTTAGGTACAGTGCCTGATAGAACTAATATTTTGATACTAAATATTTTTTTTTTCTCTCTCTCTCTTTCGCTCCACCTCAGTGTGACCTTATACAGAACACCTCGTGGATCCTGGCGTTTTTACTGCTCTTGTCCTACATCATCTTGACTACCTGGCTCATCCACCTTCCATCCCTCCCACAGGCAGTGAGTGGTTGCCCCAGAGAGACGGGGGTCGCCTCATAGTCACCACGTGGCTGCTGGCGTCCCTGGTGTTCATGACCTCCTACAGCGGCATCCTTACAGCCATGTTGACGGTGCCACACGTCGACATACCTATAAACTCCTTAGCAGACCTTCTAGCTCAATCTGACCTTCCCTGGAAGATTGAAGCAGGAACAATGATGCATCAATATCTAAGTGTAACGTTCAGTATGCAGTATGTTTACAGAGAAGCCTAGACTATAAACAGACGAATACACCATCTTGTCTGCAGCCGAAGCCATAGTATAGGGCTTAGTTTAGCTAGGGTGAGAGCAGAGTGTAGGATGTACTGTTGCCAGGGTGACAGTACAGTACAGGACTTAGTGTTGCTTTTTGGAGAGCACAGTGTTGGTCTTTGTATAGCCAGGGTGAAATCACAATGCAGGACTCACTGTAGCCAAGGTGAGAGTACAGTGCAAGACTTAGTACAGCCAGGGTGAGAGAGCAGTGCAGAACCTAGTGTAGCCAGGTTGTGAGCACAGTGCAGGACTGAGTGTAGCCAGAGCGAGAGCACGGTGCAGGACTTTAGTGTAACCAGGGTGAGAGCACAGTGCAGGACTTAGTGTTGCTAGGGTGACAGCACACTGCAGGACTTAGTGTAGCCCGGGTGAAAGCACATTGCAGGACTTAGTGTAACCATGGTGAGAGCACAGTGCAGGTCTTAGTGTAGCCAGGGAGAGAACACAGTGCAGGAATTAGTGAAGACAGGGTAAGATCACAATGCAGGACTTATTACTGCTAGGGTAAGAGCACAGTGCAGGACTTAGTGTAACCAGGGTGAGAGCACAGTGCAGGACTTAGTATAGAAAAGGTGAGAGCAAAGTGCAGGACATAGTGTAGCCAGGGTGAAAGCACAATGCAGGACTTAGTGAAATCATGGTTAGAGCACACTGCGGAACTAAGTGTAGCCGGGGTGAGAACAAACTGCAGGACTTAGTGTAGCCAGGGTGAGAGCACAGTGCAGGACTTAGTGTTGCCAGTGTGATAACACGCTGCAGGACTTAGTGTAGCCCGGGGGAAAGTAGAGTGCAGGGCTTAGTGTAGCCAAGGTAAGATCACAGTGCAAGACTTACTTCAGACAGGGAGAGAACACAGTACAGGGCTTAGTTTAGCCAAGGTGAGAGCAAAATGCAGGGTTATTATAGCCAGGGTGAGAGCAAAGGCAGAACTTAGTGTACCCAGGGTGAGAGCACAGTGCAGGGCTTAGTGTTGCCAAGGTGAGAGCAGACTGCAAGAGTTAGTATAGCCAGGTTGAGAGAAGAGTGCAGGACTTAATATAACCAGGGTCAGAGCACATTGCAGAATATAGTGTGGCCAGTGTGAGAGCACAGTGCAGGACTTAGTGTAGAAAGGGTGAGAGCACAGTGCAAGACTTTGTTTATCCAGGATGAGAGCATAGTGTAGGACTTAGTGTAGCCAGGGTGAGTGCACAGTGCAGGTCTTAGTGTAGCCAGGGTGAGAGCACAGTTCAGGAGTTACTGCATTCAAGGTAAGTGCACAGTGCAGGACCTAGTGTACCCACGGTTAGAGCACAGTGTAGGGCATAGCGTAGGGAGGTGAGAGGAAACTGCAGGAATTAGTGTTTACTGGTGAGAACACAGTGCAGTACTTAGTAAAGCCTGGGTGTGAGCACAGTGCAGGACTTAGTGTATCCAGGGTGCGAGCACAGTCCAGGGCTTAGTGTAGCCACAGTAAGAGCAGAGTGCCGGAAAGTGTATAGCCAGGGTGAGAGCACAATGTCACATTTAGTGTAGTCAGGGTGAAGTCAGAGTTCAGGACTTAGTATAGCCAGGGTGAGAGCAGGGTGCAGGACTTAATATGACCAGGGTGAGAGCACAGCGCAGAACATAGAGTGGCTAGGGTGAGAGCACAGTCCAGGATTTACTGTAGACAGGGAGAGAGCACAGTGCAGGACTTATTGTAGCCAGGGTGAGAGCAAAGTTCAGGAGTAACTGCAGTCAAGGTGAGTGCAGAGTGTAGGACCTAGTATACCCAGGGTTAAAGAACAGTGTAGGGCATAGTGTAGCCAAGGTGAGAACAAACTGTAGGACTAAGTGTGTCCAAGGTGAGAACACTGTGCAGCACTAAGTGGAGCCAGGGTGAGAATACAGTGCAGGATTTTGTGTAGCCAGGGTGCGACACAATCCAGGGCTTACTGTAGCCAGAGTAAGAGCACAGTGCAAGACTTTGTATAGCCAGGGTGAGAGAACAATGTCAGACTTAGTGTAGACAGGGTGAAGTCAAGGTTCAGGAATTAGTATAGCCAGCGTGAGAGCACAGTGCAGGACTTACTGTAGCCAGAATGAGAGCACAGTGCAAGACTTAGTGTAGCCAGGGTGAGAGGAGAATGTAAGCCATTGTTTTGCAAAGGGTGAGATCAGACCGCATAACCTAGCCAGGGTGAGAGCAGATTGCAGGACTTAATGTAACCAGTGTCAGAGCAGAGTGCAAAACATAATGTGGCTAGGGTGAGAGCACAGTGCAGGACATATTGTAGACAGGGTGAGAGCACAGGACAAGACTTTGTGCATGAAGGTTGAGAACACAGTACAGAACCTAGTTTAGCTAGGGTGAGAGCACAGTGCAAGATATAGTGTGGCCAGGGTGAGAGCACAGCTCAGGAATTACTGCAGTCAAGGTGAGTGCACAGTGCAGGATTTAGTGTACGCAGGGTTAGAGCACAGTGCAGGGCTTAGTGTACCCAGGGTTAGAGCAAAGTGCAGGACTTAGTGTTTCCAGGATGAAAGCACAGTGCAGTATTTTGTCGAACCAGGGTGAGAGCACAGTGCAGGACTTAGTATACCCAGGGTGAGATCAAAGTGCAGGACTTATTGTTTCCAGGATGAGAGCACAGTGCAGTACTTAGTAGAGTGAGGGTGAGTGCAAAATTTAGTGTACTCAGGATTAGAGCAGAGTGCAGGGCTTAATGTAGCCAGGGTGAGAGCAAAGTGCAGGGCTTAGCGTAGCCAGGGTAAGAGCACAATGCACGACTTAGTATAACCTGGGTGAGAGAAAAGTGCAGGGCTTAGTGTTTCCTCGATGAGAGCAAAGTGCAGTACTAAATAGAGCCAGGGTGAGAGCACAGTGCAGGATTTATACCCAGGGTGAGAGCAGAGCGCAAGACTTAGTGTTTCCAATATGAAAGCACAGTGCGGTACTTAACAGAATCAGGGTTAGTGCACATTGCAGGATTTCGTGTACGAAGGGTTAGAGCAAGGTGCAGGGCTTGATGTTGCCAGGGTGAGAGCAAAGTGCAGGGCTTATCTTTTACTGGATTAGAGCAGAGTTCAGTACTCAGTCGAGTCACGGTGAGAGCACAGTGCAGGATTTAGTATATCCAGGGTGAGAGCACAGTGCAAGACTTTGTCTTTCCACGATGAGAGCACAGTGCAGTACTTAGTACAGTCAGGATTATTGCATATTGCAGGATTTCTGGAAAGCAGGGTTAGAGCACAGTGCAAGGCTTAGTGTTGCCAGGGTGAGAGCAAAGTGCATGGCATAGTTTTTCCAGGAGTAGAGCACAGTTCAATACTCAGTAGAGCCAGGGTGGGAGGAAAGTGCAGGACTTTGTACACCCAGGGTGTGAGCGCAGTTCAAGACTTAGTGTAGTCAGAGTGAGAGCATATTGCAGGACTTAGTGTAGCAGGGATGAGAACAAAGTGCAGGACTTTGTGTACTCAGGGGGAGAGCACAATGCAGGTCTAGGTGTAGACAGGGTGAGAGAGCAATTCAGGACTTAGTACAGCCAGGGTGAGAGCACAGTATAGGACTCAGTTTAGCCATGTTAAGAGCATAGTGTTGGACCTAGTGTAGCCAGGTAAGAGCACAGTGCATGACATAGTGTTGCCAGGATTAGAGCACAGTGCAGGACTTAGTATAGACAGGGTGAGAGCACAATGCAGGACTTTCTGTAGGTAGGTTTAGAACAGAGTGCAGAACCTAGTGCAGCCAGGGTGTGAGAGCACAGTGCAGGACATAGTGTAGCCATATTGAGAGCAGAGTTAAGAAGTTACTGCAGTAAAGGTGAGTGCACAGTGCAGGATTTAGTGTACGCAGGGTTAAACCACAGAGTAGGGCTTAGTGCAGTCAGGATGAGAGCAAAGTGCAGGACTTAGGGTTTCTCGGATGAGAGCACAGTGCAGTACTTAGTATATCCAGGGTAAGAGCACAGTGCAAGACTTACTGTTTACAGGATGACGGCACAGTGCAGTACTTATTAGAGTCAGGGCTAGATCACACTGCAGGATTTCGTGGACGCCGGGTTAGAGCACAGTGTAGGCTTTGTGTAGCCAGGGTGAGAGCAAAGTACAGGGTCTAGTTTTTCCAGGATAAGAGCACAGTTGAGTACTCAGTAAAGCCAGGGTGGGAGCACAGTGCAGGACTTATTATACCCAGGGTGAGAGCACTTTGCAGGACTTAGTGTAATCAAAGTGAGAGCACATTGCAGGACAGAATAGCAGGAATGAGAATAAAGTGCACAACTTATTGTAGCCAGGGGGAGAGCAGAGTGCATGTCTAAGTGTAGCCAAGGTGAGAGAACAATTCAGCACTTAGTAGAGGCAGGGTCAGAACACAGTATAGGACTCAGTTAAGACAGGTTAAGAGCATAGTGTTGGACTTAGTGTAGCCAGGGTGAGAGCACAGTGCAGGACATAGTGTTGCCAGAGTGAGAGCACAGTGAAGGATATATTATAGCCAGGGTGAGAGCAGAATTCAGAAGTTACTGCAGTAAAGGTGAGTGCATAGTGCAGGAATTAGAGTAACCAGGTTTAGAGCACAGTGCAGGGCTTTGTGCAGCCAGGGTGAGAGCATAGTTCAGGACTTAGGGTTTGTAGGATGAGAGCACAGTACAGTACTCAGTCGAGCCAGGATGAGAGCACAGTGCAAGACTTAGTATACCCAGGGTTAGAGCATAGTGCAAGATTTAGTGTTTCCAGGATGAGAGCACAGTCCAGTACTTAGTAGAGTCAGTGCTAGTGTACACTGCAGGATTTCGTGTACGTAGGGTTAGAGCACAGTGCGGGGCTAAGTGTAGCCAGGGCTTAGTTTTTCCAGGATTAGAGCACAGTTCAGTATTCAGTAGAGCCAGGGTAGGAGTAAATGCAAGACTTAGTATACCCAGGGTGAGAGCGCAGTGTAGGACTTAGTGTAGTCAGAGTAAGAGCACATTGCAGGACTTAGTTTAGACAGGGTGAGAGCACAGTGCAGGACTTTGTGTATGCAAGTTGAGAACACAATGCAGAACGTAGTACAGCCATAGTGAGAGCACAGTGCAGGACATAGTGTATCCAGGGTGAGAGCAGAGTTAAGAAGTTACTGCATTACAGGTGAGTGCACATTGCAGGATTTAGTGTACGCAGGGTTAGAGCACAGTGCAGGGTATAGTGTATTCAGGGTGAGAGCACAGTGTAGGACTTAGTGTTTCCAGGATGAGTACATAGTGCAGTACTTAGTAGATCGAGGGTGAGAGCACAGTGCAGGACTTAGTGTAGCCAGGGTGCAAGGACATTCCATGGCTTAGTGTAGCCAGAGTAAGAGCACAGTTTTGGACTTAGTATAGTCAGGGTTAGAGTAGAAAGTAAGATTTAGTGCAGCCAGGGTGAAAGACCAGAGCAGGACTTAGTGTGGTCAGATTAGGAGCACACTGAAAGACTTACTTTAGTCAGAGTGAGAGCACAGTAAAGAACTTATTGTAGCACGGATGAGCAAACAGTGTAAGAATTAGTGTAGCCAAGTTGAGACCACAGTGCAGGACTTAGTGTAGCCAAGTTGAGAGCAGAATGCAGACCTTAGTGTTGCCAGTGTGAAAGCATACTACAAGACTTAGCGTAGCCAGGGTGAGAGGAGATTGCAGGACTTAATGTAACCAGAGTGAGAGGAGGGTGCAAAACATAGTGTGGTCAGAGTGAGAGGACAGTGCAAGACTTAGTGTAGACAGGGTGAGACCATAGTGCAGGACTTTGTTTATTTAAGTTGAGAATATAATGTAGAACCTAGTGCAGCCAGGGTGAGAGCACAGTGCAGGACATAGTGTAGCTAGAGTGAGATCAGAGTTCAGAAATTACTTCAGTAAAGGTGAGTGCACAGTGCAGGATTTAGTGTACGCAGGATTAGAGCACAGTGCAGGGGTTAGTGCAGCTAGGGATGGAGGAAAGTACAATACCTAGGATTTCTCTGATGAGAGCACAGTGCAGTACTTAGTAGAGCCAGGGCGGGAGCACAGTGCAGGTCTTAGTATACCCAGGGTGAGAGCGCTGTGCAAGACTTACTGTTTCAAGGATGATAGCACAGTGCAGTACTTAGTAGAGTCATGGCGAGTTCACACTGCAAGATTTCGTGTACTCATGGTTAAAGCATAGTGCAGGGCTTTAATGTAGCCAGGTTGAGAGCAGGTCTTAGTGCAGTCAGGGTGAAAGCAAAGTGCAGGACTTAGTGTTTCTAGGATGAAAGCACAGTGTAGTGCTCAGTCGAGCCAGGTTGAGAGAACAGTGCAGAACTTAGTATACCCAGGGTGAGAGAACAGTGCAAGACTTAGTGTTTCCAGGATGAGAGAACAGGGCAGTACTTAGTAAAGCCATGGTTAGTACACATTGCAGGATTTCGTGTACGCAAGGTTAGAGCACAGTGCAGGACTTAGTGTTGCTAGGGTGAGAACAAAGTGCAGGGCCTAGTTTTCCAGGATTAGAGCACAGTTTAGTACTCAGTAGAACCAGGGTGGGAGAATAGTGCAGGACTTAGTATACCCAGGGTGAAAGCTCAGTGCAGACATAGTATAGTTAGAGTGAGATCATATTGCAGGACTTAGTGTAGCAAGGATGAGAATTAAGTGCAGGACTTAGTGTAGTCAGGGGGAGAGCACAGTGTAGGTCTAAGTGTAGCCAGGGTGAGAAAACAATTCATCATTTAGTAAAGCCAGGGGTAGAGCACAGTATAGGACTCAGTTTACCCAGGTTGAGAGCTTAGTGTTGGACCTAGTGTAGCCAGGGTGAGAGCACAGTGCAGGATATAGTGTTGCTAGGGTTAGAACACAGTGCAGGACTTAGTGTTGACAGGGTGAGAGCACAATGCAGGACTTTGTGTATGCAGGTTGAGAACACAGTTCAGAACCTAGTGCAGCCAGAGTGAGAGCACAGTGCAGGACATAGTGTACCAAGAGCGAGAGCAGAGTTCAGAAATTACTGCAGTAAAGGTGAATGCACAGTGCAGTATTTAGTGTACGCAGGATTAGAGCACAGTACAGGGCTTAGTGCAGCCAGGGATGGAGGAAAGTGCAATACCTAGGGCTTCTCGGATGAGAGCACAGTGCAATACTTAGCAGAGCCAGGGTGAGAGCACAGTGCAGGACTTAGCATACCCAGGGTGAGAGCACAGTGCAAAACTTACTGTTTCAAGGATGAGAGCACAGTGTAGTACTTAGTAGAGTCAGCGCTAGTTCACAATGCAAGATTTCGTGTACTCAGGGTTAGAGCATAGTGCAGGGCTTAATGTAGCCAGGGTGAGAGCAAAGTACAGGGCCTAGTTTTTCCAGGATTAGAGAAAAGTTCATTACTCAGCAGAGTCAGGGTGGGAGCACAGTGCAGGACTTAGTATACCCAGGGTGAGAGCGTAGTACAGGACTTAGTGTAGTCAGAGTGAAAGCACATTGAAGGAATTAGTGTAACAGGAATGAGAACAATGTGTAGAACTTAGTGTAGCCAGGGGTAGAACACAGTGCAGGACTTACTGTTGCCAGATTGAGAGCAAAGTGCAGGACATAGTGTAGCCAAGGATAGAACAGACTTCAGAAGTTACTGCAGTAAATGTGAGTGCACAGTGCAGGATTCATTGTACGCAGGGTTAAAGCACTGTGCAGGGCTTAGTGCAGCCAGGGTGAGAGCAACGTTTTGGACTTAGGGTTTCTCGGACGAAAGCACAGTTTAGTACTTATTAGGGCCAAGGGGAGAGTACAATGCAGGACTTAGTATACCAAGGGTGAGAGCACAGTGCAAGACTTACTGTTTCCAGGATGAGAGCATAGTGCAGTACTTAGTAGAGTCGGGGATAGTGCACATTGCAGGATATCGTGTACAAAGAGTTAGAGGACAATGCAGGGCATAGTGTAACAAGGTTGAGAACAAAGTGCAGGGCTTAGTTTTCCAGGATTAGAGCACAGTTCAATACTTAGTAGAGCCATTGTGGGAGCACAGTGCAGGACCTAGTATTCCCAGGGTGAGAGCGTAGTACATGATTTACTGATTGACAGCATATTACCGAACTTAGTGTAGCAGGGATAAGAACAAAGTGCAGGATTTAGTGTAGCTAGGGGTAGAGAACAGTGTAGGTCTAGGTGTAGCCAGGGTGAGAAAACAATTAAGCAATTAGTACAGACAGGGTGAGAGCACAGTAGAGAACTTAGTTTAGCCAGGCTAAGAGAATAGTATTGGACTTAGTGTAGCCAGGGTGAAAGCACATTGCAGGACTTAGTGTATACAGGGTTAGAGCATAGTGCAGGATTTTGTGTATGCAGGTTGAGAACATACTGCAGAACCTTATACAGCCAGGATGAGAGCAGAATCCATGACATAGTGTAGCAAGGGTGTGAACAGATTTCAGAGATTACTGCAGTAAAGGTGAGTGTACAGTGCATTATTCAATGTACGCAGGATTAGAGCACAGTGTAGGGCTTAGTGCAGCCAGGGTGAGAGCAAAGTGTAGGACTAAGAGTTCCTCGGATGAGAGCAGAGTGCAGTACTTAGTAGAACAAGAGTGAGAGCACAGTTCAGTTCTCAGTAGAACCAGGGTGGGAGCACTGTGCAGGACTTAGCATAGCTAAAGTGAGAGCGCAGTGCAGGACTAAGTGCAGTAAGACTGGGAGCACATTGCAGGACTTAGTGTAGCAAGAATAAGAACAAAGTGCAGGACTTAGTGTAACGAGGTGGAGAGCACAGTGCAGGTCTAAGTGTAGCCAGGGTGAGAGAACTATTCAGCACTTAGTACAGCTAGGGTGAGAGCACAGTATAGGACTCATTTTAGCCAGGTTAAGAGCATAGTTTTGGACGTAGTATAGCCAGGGTAAGAGCAGAGTACTAGACAGTGTTGCCAGGGTAAGAGCAGAGCTCAGAAGTTACTGCAGTAAAGATTACTGCGTAGTGAAGAATTTAGTGTACACATTGTTAGAGCACAGTGCAGTGCTTAGTGCAACCAGGGTGAGACCAAAGTGCAGGATTTAGGGTTTCTGGGATAAGAGCATAGTGCAGTACTTAGTCGAGCCAGGGTAAAAGAATAGTGCAGGACTTATTATACCCAGGGTAAGAGTACAGTGTAACCCTTAGTGTTTACAGGATGAGAGCACAGTGCAGTACTTAGTAGAGTCATGGCTACATCACACTGTAAGATTTCGTATACGCAGCGTTAGAGCACAGTGCAGGGCTTAATGTAGCCAGGGTGAGAACAAAGAGCAAAGCCTTGTTTTTTCAGGATTAGAGCACCTTTCATTACTCAATAGAGCCAAGGTGGGAGGAAAGTGCAGGACTTAGTATACTCGGGGTGAGAGCGTAGTACAGGACTCAGTGTAGTCAGAGTGAGAGCATATTGCAGGGCTTAGTGTTGCAGGGATGAGAACAAAGTGCAAGACTTAGTGTAGGCAGGGAGAGAAAACAGTGTAGGCCTAAGTGTAACCAGGGTGAGAAAACAATTAAGCAATTCGTACAGACAGGGTGAGAGCACAGTAGAGAACTTAGTTTAGCCAGGCTAAGAGAATAGTGTTGGATTTAGTGTAGCCAGGGTGAGACCACAGTGCAGGACTTAGTGTATACAGGGTTAGAGCATAGTGCAGGATTTTGTGTATGCAGGTTGAGAACATAGTGCAGAACCTTATACAGCTAGGGTGAGAACAGAGTGAATGACATATTGTGGCACGGGTGAGAACAGATTTCAGAGATTACTACAGTAAAGGTACGCAGAGATAGAGCACAGTGTAGGGCTTAGTGTGGCCAGGGTGAAAGCAAAGTGCAGGACTAAGGGTTCCTCGGATGAGAGCAGAGTGCAATGCTTAGTAGAGCAAGGGTGAGAGCAGAGTGTAGGTCTTGATATACCCAGGGTGAGAGCAGATTGCAAGACTTATTGTTTCCAGGATGAAAGGACAGTGCAGTACTTAGTAGAGTCAGTGCTAGTACACACTGTAGGATTTCGCGTTCGAAGTTTTAGAGCACAGTGCATTGCTTAGTGTAGCCAGGGTGAGAGCAAAATGCAGGGCCTAGTTTTTCCAAGGTGAGAGCACAGTTCAGTTATCAGTATAGCCAGGGTGGGAGCACAGTGCAGGACATAGTATACCTAAGGTGAGCGCGCAGTGCAGAAGTAAGTGTAGTAAGAGTGGGAGCACATTGCAAGTCTTAGTGTAGCATGAATGAGAACAAAGTGCAGGACTTAGTGTAGCGAGGGGAGAGCACAGTACAGGTCCAAGTGTAGCCAGGGTGAGAGAACTATTCAGCACATAGTACAGCTAGGGTGAGAGCACGGTATAGGACTCATTTTAGCCAGTTTAAGAGTATAGTTTTGTATTTAGTGTAGCCAGGGTAAAAACAGAGTGCTAGACAGTGTTGCCAGGGTGAGAGCAGAGTTCAGAAGTTACTGCAGTAAAGATTAGTGCATAGTGCAGGATTTAGTGTACTCATTGATAGAGCACAGTGCACGGCTCAGTGTAGCCAGGGTGAGACCAAAGTGCAGGGCCTAGTTTCTCCAGGGTTAGAGCACAGTTCAGTTCTCAGTAGAGCCAGGGTGGGAGCAGAGTACAGGACTTAATACACCCAAGGTGAGAGCGCAGTGCAGAACTAAGTGTAATAAGAGATAGAGCACATTGCAGGACTTAGTGTAGCATGAATGAGAAAAAAATGCAGGACTTTTTGTAGCGAGGGGGAGAGCAACAGTGCATGTTTAAGTGTAGGCAGGGTGAGTGAACTATTCAGCAATTAGTACAGCCAGAGTGAGAGCAGAGTATACGACTCATTTTAGGCAGGATAAGAACATAGTGTTGGACTTGGTGTAGCCAGGGTGAGAGCAGAGTTTAGAAGTTACTGCAGTACAGGTGAGTACATAGTGCAGGATTTAATGTACGCAGGGTTAGAGCATAGTGCAGGGCTTAGTGCAACCAGGGTGAGACCAAAGTGCAGGACTTAGGATTTTTGGGGTAAGAGCACAGTGCAGTACTTAGTCGAACCAGGGTGAAAGAACAGTGCAGGACTTATTATACCCACGGTGCGAGTACAGTGCAACTCTTAGTGTTTACAGGATGAGAGCACAGTGAAGTACTTAGTAGAGTCAGGGCCAGATCACATTGTAAGATTTCGTATACGCAGCGTTAGAGCACAGTGCAGGGTTTAGTGTAGCCAGGGTGAGAGCAAAGAGCAAAGCCTTGTTTTTTCAGGATTAGAGCACCTTTCAGTACTCAATAGAGCCAATGTGGGAGGAAAGTGCATGACTTAGTATACTCAGGGTGAGAGCGTAGTATAGGACTTAGTGTAGTCAGAGTTAGAGCACATTGCAGGACTTAGTGTAGCAGAGATGAGAAGAAAGTGCAGGACTTAGTGTAGCCAGGGAGAGAGAACAGTGTAGGTCTAAGTGTAGCCAGAGTGAGAAAACAATTAAGCAATTAGTACAGACAGGGTTAGAGCACAGTAGAGAACTTTATTTAGCCCAGGCTATGAGAATTGTGATGGACTTAGTGTAGCCAGGGTGAGAGCACAGTGCAGGACTTAGTGTATACCGGGTAAGAGCATAGTGCAGGATTTTGTGTATGCAGGTTGAGAACATAGTGCAGAACCTTATGCAGCCAGGGTGAGAGCAGAGTCCATGACATAGTGTAGCAAGGGTGAGAACAGATTTCAGAGATTACTGCAGTAAAGGTGAGAGTACAGTGCATTATTCAATGTACGCAGGGTTAGAGCACAGTGTAGGGCATAGTGCAGCCAGGATGAGAGCAAAGTGCAAGACTAAGGGTTCCTCGGATGAGAGCAGAGTGCAGTACTTAGTAGAACAAGGGTGAGAGCAAAGTGTAGACTTGATATACCCAGGGTGAGAGCAGAGTGCAAGACTTATTGTTTCCAGGATGAAAGGACAGTTTAGTACTTAGTAGAGACAGGGCTAGTATACACTGTAGGATTTCGCGTACGCAGTGTTAGAGTACAGTGCAGAGCTTAGTGTAGCCAAGGTGAAAGCAAAATGCACAGCACTGTGTTTCCAAGGTTAGAGCACAGTTCAGTTCTCAGTAGAGCCAGGTAGGGAGCACAGTGCAGGACTTAGTATACCTAAGGTGAGAGCGCAGTGCAGAACTAGGTGTAATAGGAGTTAGAGCACATTGCAGGACTTAGTGTAGCATGAATGAGAACAAAGTGCAGGACTTTGCGTAGCGAGGGGGAGAACAACAGTGCAGGTCTAAGTGTAGCCAGGGTGAGAGACTATTCAGCACTTACTACAGCCAGGGTGAGATCACAGTATACGATTAATTTTAGCCAGGATAAGAACATAGTGTTGGACTTGTTGTAGCCAGGGTGAGAACAGAGTTTAGAAGTCACTGCAGTAAAGGTGAGTACATAGTGAAGGATTTAGTGTACGCAGGGTTAAAGCATAGTGCAGGGCTTAGTGCAACCAGGGTGAGACCAAAGTGCAGGACTTAGGGTTTCTGGGATAAGAGCACCGTGCAGTACTTAGTCGAGCCAGGGTGAAAGAACAGTGCAGGACTATTATACCCAGGGTGAGAGTACAGTGTAACCCTTAGTGTTTACAGGATGAGAGCACAGTGCAGTACTTAGTAGAGTCAGGGCTAGATCACACTGTAAGATTTCGTATACGCAGCGTTAGAGCACAGTGCAGGGCTTAGTGTAGCCAGGGTGAGAGCAAAGAGCAAAGCCTTGTTTTTTCAGGATTAGAGCACCTTTCAGTACTCAATAGAGCCAATGTGGGAGGAAAGTGCATGACTTAGTATACTCAGGGTGAGAGCGTAGTATAGGACTTAGTGTAGTCAGAGTTAGAGCACATTGCAGGACTTAGTGTAGCAGAGATGAGAAGAAAGTGCAGGACTTAGTGTAGCCAGGGAGAGAGAACAGTGTAGGTCTAAGTGTAGCCAGAGTGAGAAAACAATTAAGCAATTAGTACAGACAGGGTTAGAGCACAGTAGAGAACTTTATTTAGCCCAGGCTATGAGAATTGTGATGGACTTAGTGTAGCCAGGGTGAGAGCACAGTGCAGGACTTAGTGTATACCGGGTAAGAGCATAGTGCAGGATTTTGTGTATGCAGGTTGAGAACATAGTGCAGAACCTTATGCAGCCAGGGTGAGAGCAGAGTCCATGACATAGTGTAGCAAGGGTGAGAACAGATTTCAGAGATTACTGCAGTAAAGGTGAGTGTACAGTGCATTATTCAATGTACGCAGGGTTAGAGCACGGTGTATGGCATAGTGCAGCCAGGATGAGAGCAAAGTGCAGGACTAAGGGTTCCTCGGATGAGAGCAGAGTGCAGTACTTAGTAGAGCAAGGGTGAGAGCAAATTGTAGGACTTGATAAACCCAGGGTGAGAGCAGATTGCAAGACTTATTGTTTCCAGGATGAAAGGACAGTGCAGTACTTAGTTGAGTCAGGGCTAGTATACACTGTAGGATTTCGCGTACGCAGTGTTAGAGTACAGTGCAGGGCTTAGTGTAGCCAGGGTGAGAGCAAAATGCAGTGCCTAGTTTTTCCAAGGTTAGAGCACAGTTCAGTTCTCAGTAGAGCCAGGGTGGGAGCACAGTGCAGGACTTAGTATACCTAAGGTGAGAGCGCAGTGCAGGACTAAGTGTAGTAAGAGTGGGAGCACATTGCAGGACTTAGTGTAGCATGAATGAGAACAAAGTGCAGGACTTTGTGTAGCGAGGGCGAGAGCACAGTGCAGGTCTAAGTGTACCCAGGGTGAGAGAACTATTCAGCACTTATTACAGCTAGGGTGAGAGCACAGTATAGGACTCATTTTAGCCAGGTTAATAGCATAGTTTTGGACTTAGTGTAGCTAGGGCAAGAGCAGAGTGCTAGACATTGTTGCCAGGGTGAGAGCAGAGTTCAGAAGTTACTGCAGTAAAGATTAGTGCATAGTGTAGGATTTATTGTAGGCATTGTTAGAGCACGGTGCACTGTTTAGTGCAGCCAGGGTGAGACCAAAGTACAGGGCCTAGTTTCTCCAGGGTTAGAGCACAGTTCAGTTCTCAGTAGAGCCAGGGCGGGAGCAGAGTGCAGAACTTAATATACCCAAGGTGAGAGCGCAGTGCAGAACTAAGTGTAATAAGAGTTAAATCACATTGCAGGACTTAGTGTAGCATGAATGAGAACAAAGTGCAGGACTTTGTGTAGCGAGGGGGAGAGCAACAGTGCAGGTCTAAGTGTAGCCAGGGTGAGAGAACTATTTAGCACTTAGTACAGCCAGGGTGAGAGCACAGTATAGGACTCATTTTAGCCAGGATAAGAGCATAGTGTTCGACTTGGTGTAGCCAGGGTAAGAGCAGAGTTTAGAAGTCACTGCAGTAAAGGTGAGTACATAGTGCAGGATTTAGTGTACGCAGGGTTAGAGCATAATGCAGGGCTTAGTGCAGCCAGGGTGAGACCAAAGTGCAGGACTTAGGGTTTCTGGGATAAGAGCACAGTGCAGTACTTAGTCGAGCCAGGATGAAAGAACAGTGCAGGACTTATTATATCCAGGGTGAGAGTACAGTGTAAGCCTTAGTGTTTACAGGATGAGAGCACAGTGCAGTACTTAGTAAAGTCAGGGCTAGATCACACTGTAAGATATCGTGTACGCAGCGTTAGAGCACAGTGCAGGGCTTAGTGTAGCCAGGGTGAGAGCAAAGACTAAAGCCTTGTTTTTTCAGAATTAGAGCAACTTTCAGTACTCAATAGAGCCAAGGTGGGAGGAAAGTGCAGGACTTATTATACTCAGGGTGAGAGCGTAGTAAAGGTCTTAATGTAGTCAGAGTGAGAGCACATTGCAGGACTTAGTGTAGCAGAGATGAGAATAAAGTGCAGGACTTAGTGTAGCCAGGGGAAGAGCACAGTGCATTTCCAATTGTAGTCTGGGTGAGTGAAAACAATTTAGCACCTAGTAAAGCCCGGGTGAGAGTACAATATAGGACTCATTTTAGCCAGGTTAAGAGCACAGTGTTTGACTTAGTGTAGCCAGGATTAGAGCACAGTGCAGGACATAGTGTAGCCAGGGTGAGAGCACAGTTCAGGACTTAGTGTAGACAGGGTGAGAGGACATTGCAGGACCTTTTGTATGCAGGTTGAGCACACAGTGCTGAACCTAGTGCAGCCAGGTGTGAAAGCACAATGCAGGACATAGTGTAGCCAGGGTGAGAGCAGAGTTCAGAAGCTACTGCATTCAAGGTGAGTGCATAGTGCTGGACCTAGTGTACGCAGGGTTAGAAGAGAGTGCAGGGTATTGTGAATCAAGGATAAGAGCACATTGAAGGACTTTATATAATCAAGAAGAGAACACAGTGCAAAACTTAGTGTAGCCAGGGTGAGAGCAAAGTGTAGGACATAGTCTAGACAGGGTGATAGCACAGTTCGGGAGTCACTACAGTTTAGGTGAGTGCAGAGTGCAGGGCGTAGTGGACCCAGGGTTAGAGCACAGTGCAGGGCATAGTGTGTCCAGGGTGAGAGCACAGTGCAGGACTTAGTATTTCCAGGATAAGAAGACAGTGCAGTACTTAGTAGATAGAGGGAGAGAGCAGAGTGCAGAACTTAGTGTAGCCAGGGTATGAGGACAGTCCAGGGCTTAGTGTAACTAGAGTAAGAGCACAGTGCAGGACTTTGTATAGCCAGAGTGTGAACACAATGTAGGACTTGGTGTAGCCAGAGTGAGGGCACAGTTTTGGACTTATTATAGCCAGGGTGAAGCACAAAGTAGGACTTAGTGTAGCCAGGTTGAGAGACCAGAGCAAGATTTATTGTAGTCAAATTGAGAGCACGCTTCAAGACTTAGTTTAGTCAGAGTGAGAGCACAGTAAAGAACTTAGTGTAGTCAGGATGAGCAAACAGTGTAAAACTTACTGCAGCACGGGTGAGACCATAATGCAGGACTTTGTATACCAAGGGTGAGAGCACAGTGCAAGACTTACTTTTTCAAGATGAGAGCACAGTGCAGTACTTAGTAGAGTCATAGCTAGTTTACGCTGCAAGATTTCGTGTACTCGTCGCTAAAGCATAGTGCAGGGTTTAATGTAGCCAGGTTGAGAGCAGAGTTCAGAAGTTAATGCAGTAAAGGTGAGTGCACAGTGCATGATTTAGTGTACGCAGGGTTAGAGCACATTGCAGGGCTTAATGCAGCCAGGGTGAAGGCAAAATGCAGGACTTAGTGTTTCTAGGATGAGAGCACATTTTAGTACTCAGTCGAGCCAGGTTGAGAGAACAGTGCAGGACTTAGTATACTCAGGGTGAGAGAATAGTGCAAGACTTAGTGTTTCCAGGATGAGAGCACAGGGCAGCACTTAGTAGAGTCAGGGTTAGTGCACATTGTAGGATTTCTTGTATGCAAGGTTAGAGCACAATGTAGGACTTAGTGTTGCTAGGGTGAGAACAAAGTGCAGGGCCTAGTTTTTCCAGGATTAGAGCACAGTTCAGTACTCAGTAGAGCCAGGATGGGAGAAGAGTGCAGGACTTAGTATACCCAGGGTGAAAGCGCAGTGCAGGACTTAGTGTAGTCAGAGTGAGAGCATATTGCAGGACTTAGTGTAGCAGTGTTGAGAATTAAGTGCAGGACTTAGTGTAGTCAGGGGGAGAGCATATTGCAGGTCTAAGTGTAGCCAGGGTGAGAGAACAGTATAGGAATCAGTTTAGCCAGGTTTAGAGCTTAGTGTTTGATTTAGTGTAGCCAGGGAGAGAGCACAGTGCAGGACTTAGTGTAAGTGTAGCCAGGGTAAGAGCACAGTGCAGGACTTAGTGTAGACAGGGTGAGAGCACAATGCAGGACTTCGTGTATGCAGGTTGAGAACACAGTTTAGAACCTATTGCAGCCAGGGTGAGAGCACAGTGCAGGACATAGTGTAGCCAGAGTGAGAGCAGAGTTCAGAAATTATTGCAGTAAAGGTGAATGCACAGTGCAGGATTTAGAGTACGCAGGATTAGAGCACAGTGCAGGGCTTAGTACAGCCAGGGATGGAGAAAAGTGCAATACCTAGGGTTTCTCGGATGAGAGCACAGTGCAATACTTAGTAGAGCCAGGGTGAGTGCACAGTGCAGGTCTTAGTATACCCAGGGTGAGAGTACAGTGCAAAACTTACTGTTTCAAGGATGAGAGCACAGTGTAGTACTTAGTAGAGTCAGCGCTAGTTCACAATGCAA
>JAYMFT010416869.1:0-17885 GCA_038088735.1 Panulirus argus | reverse complement strand
CGGAGTCCACTGGCCTCTTTCTTTGGACACGGAGTCCAGTGGCCTCCTTGTCTGGACTCGGAGTCCAGTTGTTTCTATGTGTGGACAAGGAGTCCAGTGGCCTCCTTCTTTGGACACGGAGTGCACTGGCCTCCTTGTCGGGTAGGCAGTCCATTGGCTTCCTTCTCTGGACACGGAGTTCACTGGCCTCCTTTTCTTGACACGGAGACCAATGGTCTCCTTGTCTGGACACGGAGTCCACTGGTCTCTTAGTCTGGACACAAAGTCCACTGGCCTTCTTTTCTGGACACTTAGTCCAATGGCCTCCTTGTGTGTATACAGAGTCCATTGGCCTCATTTCCTGTACACGGATTCCACTAGCCTCCTTGTCTGGACACGGAGTCTACCGGCCTCATTGTCTGGATACGGAGTATACTCCTTCTTTTCTGGCACGGAGTCCACTGGTCTCCTTCGCTGACACGGAGTCCACTGGCCTCCTTGTCTGGAAACGGAGTACTCTCCTCCTTGTCTGGACACGGAGTTCACTGGCCTCCTTGTCTGGGCACGGTGTCTACTGGCCTCCTTGTCTAGACACCGAGTTCACTGGCCTCCTTGTATGGATACGGAGTCCACTGGCCTCCTTGTCTGGACACGGAATCCAATTGCCTCCTTCTGTGGACACGGAGGCTAATGGTCTACTTCTCTGGACACGGAGTCCACTGGCATCGTCTTCTGGACACGGATTCTACTGGCGTCCATTGTTTGGACATGGATTCCACCGGTCTCTTTATATCGACACGGATTACACTGGTCTCCTTGTCTGGACACGGAGTCCATAGGCCTCCTTGTCTCGACACAAAGTCCACTGGCCTCCTTCTCTGGAAACGGAGTCCACTGGCCTCTTTCTTTGGACACGGAGTCCAGTGGCCTCCTTGTCTGGACTCGGAGTCCAATGTTTTTTCTTTTTGTGTACACGGAGTCCAGTGGCCTTCTTCTTTGGACAGGGAGTGCACTGGCCTCCTTGTCTGGGTAGGGAGTCCATTGTCTTCCTTCTCTGGACACGGAGTTCACTGGCCTCCTTTTCTTGACACGGAGTCCACTGACCTCATTGTATGGACACGGAATCCACTGGCCTTCTTTTCTGGACACTTAGTCCAATGGCCTCCTTGTGTCTACACAGAGTCCATTGGCCTCATTTTCTGTACACGGATTCCAGTAGCCTTCTTGTCTGGACACGGAGTCCACTGGCCTCCTTGTTTGGGCACGGAGTCCACTGGCCTCCTTGTCTGGATGCGGAGTGCACTTCTTGTATGGGCACGGATTCCACTAGCCTTCTTGTCTGGACACGTAGTCCACTGGCCTCCTTGTCTGGACACGGAGTCCACTGGCAGCCTTTTCTGGATTCTGAGTCCACATACCTCCTTTTCTGGACATGGTGTCCATTGATCTCATTGTCTGGACACGGAATCCACTGGCCTCCCTTTCTAGACACGGAGTCCACTGGCCTCCTTCTCTGGACACGTTGTCTAGTAGAGTCCTTGTCTGGACCCGGAGTCCACCTACCTCCTTGTCTGGACTAGGAGTCCACTGGCTTCCTTGTCTGGACAAGGAGTCCACTGGCCTCCTTGTCTGGGCACGGAGTCCACTGGCCTTCTTTCCTGGATACGGAGTACACTGTACCTTGTCTGAGCACGGAGTCCACTGACCTCCTTGTTTGGACACCGAGTCCAATAGCTTACTTCTCTGGACACGGAGTCAATTGGCCTCCTTGTCTGGATTCGGAGTCCACTGGCTTCTTTGTCTGGACACAGAGTCCACTGGGCTGCTTGTGTAGGCAAGGAGTCCCCTGGCCTCCTTTTCTGAAAACGGAGTACACTCCTCCTTGTTTGTGCACGGAGTCCAATGGCCTCCTTCTCTGGACGGGGATTCCACTGGCCTACTTGTCTGGACACGGAGTCCAATGGCCTCTTTTGTCTGTACATGGAGGCTACTGGTCTCTTTGTCTAGACACAGATTCCACTGACCTCCTTGACTGGACATGAAGTCCAATGGCCTCCTTGTCTGGACACGGAGTCCACTGGCCTCCTTTTCTGGACATGGAGTCCACTGGCCTCCTTGTCTGGATACGGACTCCATTGGCCTCCTTGTCTGGACACGGATTCCACTAGCCTCTATTGGTCTCTTTGTCTGGACACGGAGTCCACTGGGCGTCTTGTCTGGACACTTAGTCTAATGGCCTCCTTGTCTGGATACGGAGTCCATTCCTCCCTGTCTGGGCACGGATTCCACTAGCCTCCTTGTCTGACACGGAGTCCACTGACCTCCTTGTCTAGAGTCGGAGTCTACTGGCTGCTTTGTCTGGACACGGAGTCCACTGGCCTCCTTGTATAGGCAGGGAGTCCACTGACTTCCTTGTCTAGATACGGAGTACACTGGCCTCGTTGTGTGGATACGGAGTCCACTAGCCTCCTTCTCTGGGTACGGACTCCACTAGCCTCCTCTGGACAGGGAATCCATTGGCGTCCTTGTCTGGACACGGAGTCCAAAAGCGTCCTTGTCTGGACTCGGAGTCCACTGGCCGCTTTGTCTGGGCACGGAGTCCAATTACCTCCTTGTCTGGATACACTCCTCATTGTCTGCTGACGGAGTCCACGGGCCTCCTTGTCTGGACAAGGAGTCCACTGGCCCCTTTTCTGGATACGGAGTGCACTAAACTCTTTCTATGGACACGGAGTGTACTGGGCCTATTATCTGGACGCGGACTCCACTGGCCTTCTTTTCTGGACGTGGAGTCTACTGGTGTCCTTGTCTGGACGCGGATTTCACTGGCCTCCTTGTATGAACACGGAGTCCACTGGCCTCCTTGTCTGGACTCGGAGTAAACTGGCTTCCTTGTCTGGACAAGGAGTCCACTGGCCTCCTTGTCTGGACTCGGAATCCACTGGCTTCCTTGTCTGGACATGGAGTCCACTAGCCTCCTTGTCTGGGCACGAAGTCCGCTGGCCGTCTTGTCTGCATATAGAATCCATTGGCCTCATTGATTGGACTCGGAGTCTACTGGCTTCCTTGTCTGGACTTGGAGTTTAATGGCCTCCCTTTCTGGACACGGAGTCCACTGTTCTCCTTTTCTGGACACGGAGTCCAGTGGTCTCCTTGTCTAGACACGGAGTCCACTAGTCTCTTTGTCTGGACACGGAGTCCTCTGGCCTTCTTGTCTGGATACTTAGTCCTATGGCCTCCTTGTGTCGATACGGAGTCCAATGGCCTATTTCTCTGGACACCGATTCCACTAGCCTTCTTGTCTCGACACGGAGTCCAGTGGTCTCCTTGTCTAGACACGGAGTCCACCGGTCTCTTTCTTTGGACACGGAGTCCTGTGGCCTTCTTGTCTGGATACTTAGTCCAATGGCCTCCTTGTGTCGTTACGGAGTCCAATGGCCTATTTCTCTGGACACGGATTCCACTAGCCTCCTTGTCTGAGCAGGGAGTCCACTGGCCTCCATTTCTGAAAACGGAGAACACTCCTCCTTTTATGGGCACGGAGTCCAGTTTCCTTCTTGTCTGGAACCGGAGTACACTGGCCTCCTTGTCTGGACATGGAGTCTACTGGTCTCCTTGTCTGGACACGGATTCCAATGGCCTCCTTGACTGAACATGGCGTCCACTGGCCTCCTTGTCTGGACACGGATTGAACTGGCCTCCTTGTCTGGACACTTCGTCTAGTACCCTCCTTGTCTGGGCAAGGATTCCACTAGCTTCCTTGTCTGGACACGGAGTCCATTGGCCTCTTTCTTTGGACACGGATTCCACTAGCCTCCTTCTCTGGACAAGGAATCTATTGGCCTCCTTGCCTGGACACAGACTCCATTGATATCTTTGTCTGGACACGGAGTCCACGGGCCTTCTTGTCTGGACACTTAGTCTAATGCCCTCCTTGTCTGGGCACGGAATCCACTAACTTCCTTGTCTGGACACGGAGTCCACTGGCCTCCTTGCCTAGACTCGAAGTCCACTGGTTTCCTTCTCTGGGCAGGGAGTCCATTGGCCTCCTTCTCTGGATATGGAATCCATTGGCGTCCTTTTGTGGACACGGAGTCCATGCGCCCTTGTCTGGGCACGGAGTCCAATGACCTCCTTGTCTGGGGACTGAGTCCACTGGCCTCCTTGTCTGGACACGGAGTCCAATGGCCCCCTTGTCTGGATACGGAGTGCACTAATCTCTTTCTATGAACACGCAGTCCACTAGGAGTCTTGTCCGGACACGGAGTCCACTGGCCTCCTTTTCTGGACGTGGAGTCTACTGGTCTTGTCTGGACGCCGATTTCACTGGCCTCCTTATCTGGACATGGAGTTTAATGGCTTCCTTTTCTGGACACGGAGTCCACTGGCCTCCTCTTTTGGACACGGAGTCCAGTGGCCTCTTTGTCTGGGTAGGGAGTCCATTGGCTTCCTTCTCTGGACACGGAGTTCATTGGCTTCCTTTTCTTGACAAGGAGTCCACTGGCTTCCTTGTCTGGACAGGGAGTAAACTGGTATTTTTGTCTGGACACGGAGTCCACTAGCCTTCTTGTCTGAACACTTAGTCCAATGGTCTCCTTGTGTCGATACGGCGTCCAATGGCCTCCTTGTCTGGACTCGGAGTCCAATGTCTTCTTTGTCTGAACAAGGAGTCCACTGGCCTCCTCGTCTGGACACGGAGTCCACTGGCCTCTTTGTATTGATACGGAGTCCGCTGACCTCCCTCTCTGGACACGGAGTCCAATTGCCTCCTTCTCTTGACACGGAGTCCATTGGTGTCCTTCTTTGGATACGGATTCCACTGGCATCCTTGTCTGGATACTGAGTCCACTGGCCTCCTTTTCTGGACATGGAGTCCACTGGACTCTTTGTCTGGACAAGGAGTCCAATGGCATCCTTTTCTAGACACGGAGTCCACTGGCCTTCTTGTTTGGACACTTAGTCCAATGGCCTCCTCGTGTGGATACGGAGTCCAATGGCATCCTTCTCTGGACACGGATGCCACTAGCCTCATTGTGTGGACACGGACTCCACTGGCCTCCTTGTCTGGACTCGGAGTTCAATGGCTTCTTTGTCTGGACACAGAGGCCACTGGCCTCCTTGTCTGGGCACTAAGTCCACTGGCCTCCTTGTCTGGATGCGGAGTGCACTTCTCCTTGTTTGGGCACGAAGTCCATTGGTCTCCTCCTCTGGACACGGAGTCCACTGGCCTTCTTCTCTGGATGCTGAGTCCACTGGCCTCCTTTTCTGGACATGGAGTCCACTGGTCTCTTTGTCTGGATACGCAGTCCAATGGCCTCCTTTTCTAGACACGGAGTCCACTGGCCTTCTTGTCTGGACACTTAGTCCAATGGCCTCGTTGTGTGGATACGGATTCCAATGGCCTCCTTCTCTGGACACGGATTCCATTAGCCTCCTTGTCTGGACACGGAGTCCACTGGCCTCCTTGTCTGGACCCGGAGTTCAATGGCTTCTTTGTCTAGACACGGAGTTCACTGGCCTCCTTGTCTGGGCACTAAGTGCACTGGCCTCCCTATCTGCATGCGGAGAGCACTTCTTGTTTGGGCACGGAGTCCACTTGTCTCCTTCTCTGGACACGGAGTCCACTGGCCTCCTTGTCTGGATACTGAGTCTACTGGCTTCATTTTATGGCCTCATTTTCTAGACACGGAGTCCACTGGCTTTCTTGTCTGGACACTTACTTCAATGGCCTCGTTGTGTGGATAAGGAGTCCAATGGCCTCCTTCTCTGGACACGGATTCCACTAGCCTCCTTGTCTGGACACGGATTCCACTGGCCTCCTTGTCTGGACACGGAGTCCACTGGCCTCCTTGTCTGGATACTGAGTCCAGTGGCCTCATTTTCTGGACACGGAATCCACTGGCTTCCTTTTCTAGGCACGGAGTCCACTGGCCTCCTTTTCTGGACACGTAGTCCAATTTAGTCCTTGTGTGGACACGGATTCCACGTGCCTCCTTGTCAGGACTCGGAGTCCACTAACTTCCTTGTCTGGACACGGAGTCCACCTACCTCCTTGTCAGCACTCGGAGTCCACTAGCTTCCTTGTCTGGACACGGACTCCACTGGCCTCCTTGTCTAGGCACGGAGTCCACTGGCCTTCTTGTCTGGATACGGAATACACTGTTCCTTGTTTGGACACAGAATCCACTGGCCTCCTTGTCTGGGCACGGAGTCCACTGGCCTCCATATCTGAAAACGGAGTACACTCCTCTTTGTATGGGCACGGAGTCCACTGGCCTTCTTCTCTGGACAAGGAGTCCACTGGCCTCCTTTTGTGGAATCGGAGTCCACTGGCCTCCTTGTCTGGACATATAGTCCACTGGTCTCCTTGTCTTTACACGGATTCCACTGGCCTCCTTGACTGAATATGGAGTACACTGGCCTCCTTGACTGAATATGGAGTACATTGGCCTCCTTCTTTGGACACGGATTCCAATAGCCTCCTTCTCTAGAAACCTATTCCATTGGCCTTCTTGTCTGGAGACGGAATCCACTGGTCTCTTTGTCTGGACACGGAGTCCACGGGCCTTCTTGTTTGGACACTTAGTCTAATACCCTCCTTGTCTGGGCACGGATTCCACTAGCTTCCTCGTCTGGACACGGAGTCCACTGGCCTCCTTGTCTAGACTCGAAGTCCACTGGTTTCCTTGTCTGGGCAGGAAGTCCACTGCCCTCCTTCTTTGGATATGGAGTCCATTGGCGTCCTTGTGTGAACGCGGAGTCCAAATTCGTCCTTGTCTGGACTCGGATTCCGCTGGCCTCCTTGTCTGGGCACGGAGTCCAATGACCTCCTTGTGTGGATACGGAGTACACTCCTCTTTGTCTGGGGACGGAGGCCACTGCCCTCCTTGTCTGGACACGTAGTCCACTGGCCCCCTTGTCTGGATACGGAGTGCACTAACCTCTTTCTATGGACACGCAGTCCACTGGCCTTATTATCTGGACGTGGAGTCTACTGGTCTCCTTGTCTGGACGCGGATTTCACTGACCTCCTTGTATGGACATGGAGTTTAATGGCCTTCCTTTTCTGAATACGGAGTCCGCTGGCCTCCTTATCTAGACAAGGAGTCCAATGGCCTCCTTGTCTGGGTAGGGAGTCCATTGGCTTCCTTGTTTGGACACGAATTCTTTGGCCTCCTTTTCTTGACACAGAGTCCACTGGCCTCCTTGTCTGGACACGGAGTCCACTTGTTCTTGGTTTGGACACGGAGACCACTGGCCTTCATGTCTGGACACTTAGTCCAATGGTCTCCTTGGGTCGATACGGAGTCCACTGGCTTTCTTGTCTGGACTCGGAGTCCAATGGCTTCTTTGTCTGGACACGGAGTCCACAGGCCTCCTTGTCTGGGCACGGAGTCACCCGGCTTCCTTGTCTGGATACGGAGTATAATCCTCTTTGTCTGGCACGGAGTCCACTGGCCTTCTTGTCTGGATAGGGGGTCCATTGGCTTCCTTTTCTGGACAAGGAGTTCACTGGCCTCCTTTTCTTGATACGGACTCCATTGGTCTCTTTGTGTGGACAAGGAGTCCACTGGCCTTCTTGTCTGGACACTTAGTCCAATGGCCTCCTTGTGTCGATATGGAGTCCAATGGCCTACTTCTCTGGACACGGATTCCAGCAGCCTCCTTGTCTGGACAGGGAGTCCACTGGCCTCCTTGTCTGGACTCGGAGTCCAATGGCTTCTTTGTCTGGACACGGAGTCCACTGGCCTCCTTGTCTGGGCACTGAGTCCACCTGCCTCCTTGTCTGGATACGGAGTCCACTGGCCTCCTTGTCTGGCACGGAGTCCACTGGTCTCCTTTGCTGGACACGGAGTCCACTGGCCTCCTTGTCTGGATCAGGAGTGCACTTATTGTATGGGCGCGGAGTCCACTGGTCTCCTTTTATGGACACGGATACCACTGGCCTTCTTGTCTGGATACTGAGTCCACTGGCTCTCCATTTCTAGACACGGAGTCCAATGGCCCCTTGTCTGGATACGGAGTGCACTAACCTCTTTCTATGGACACGCAGTCCACTGGCCTTATTATCTGGACACGGAGTCCAGTGGTCTCCTTGTCTGGACACGGAGTCCACTGGTCTCTTTATCTGGAGAGGGAGTCTAGTGGCCACCTTGTCTGGATAGGGAGTCCATTGGCTTCCTTCTCTGGAAACGGAGTTCACTGGTCTTCTTTTCTTGACTCGGAGTCCAATGGCCTCCTTGTCTGGGCACGGAGTCCGCTGGCTTTCCTGTCTGCATATGGAATCCATTGGCCTCATTGTCTGGACACGGAGTCCACTAGCCTCCTTGTATGGACTTGGAGTTAAATGGCTTCCTTTTCTGGACACTGAGTCCACTCGTCTCTTTGTCTGGACACGGAAATCACTGGCCTCCTTTTCTAGACATGGAGTCTACTTGCCTCCTTCTCTGGAAACGTAGTCCACTGGAGTCCTTGTGTGGACATGGAGTCCACCTGCCTCCTTGTCAGTACTCTGAGTCCTCTAGCATCCTTTTTTGGACACGGAGTCCACTGGCCTCCTTGTCTGGGCACGGAGTCCACCGGCCTTCTTGTCTGGATACGGAGTCAACTGGTTTCCTTCTTTGGACACGTAGTCCAATTTAGTTCTTGTGTGGACACGGAGTCCACCTGCCTCCTTGTCAGGACTCGGAGTCCACTAGCGTCCCTGTCTGGACACGGAGTCCACCTGCCTCCTTGTCAGCACTCGGAGTCCACTAGCTTCCTTATCTAGACACGGACTCCATTGGCCTCCGTGTCTGTGCACGGAGTCCACTGGCCTTCTTGTCTGGATGCGGAATACACTGTTCCTTGCCTGGAGACAGAGTCCACTGGCCTCCTTTTCTGGGCACTGAGTCCACTGGCTTCAGTTTCTGAAAACTGAGTACACTTCTCCTTGTATGGGCACGGAGTTAACTGGCCTTCTTCTCTGGACACGGAGTCCACTGGCCTCCTTTTTAGGAATCGGAGTCCACTGGCCTCCTTGTCTGGACATATACTCTACTGGTCTCCTTGTTTTTACACGGATTCCACTGGCCTCCTTGACTGAATATAGAGTCCACTGTCCTCCTTGTCCAGACACCAATTCCATTGGCCTCCTTCTTTGGACACGGATTCCACTAGCCTCCTTATCTAGACACCATTTCCATTGGCCTCCTTGTCTGTAGACGGAGTCCACTGGTCTCTTTGTCTGGACACCGAGTCCACGGGCCTTCTTGTCTGGACACTTAGTCTAATGCCCTCCTTGTCTGGGCACGGATTCCACTAGCTTCCTCGTCTGGACACGTAGTCCACTGGCCTCCTTGTCTAGACTTGAAGTCCACTGGTTTCCTTGTCTGGGTAGTAAGTCCACTGGCCTCCTTCTCTGGATATGGAATCCACTGGCGTCCTTGTGTGGACACGGAGTCCAAATTCATCCTTGTCTGGACTCGGATTTCACTGACCTCCTTGTCTGGGCACGAAGTCCAATGACCTCCTTGTCTGGGGACGGAGGCCACTGGCCCCCTTGTCTGGACACGGAGTCCACTGGCCCCCTTGTCTGGATACGGAGTGCACTAACGTCTTTCTATGTACACGCACTCCATTGGCCTTATTATCTGGACATGGAGTCTACTGGCCTCCTTTTCTGGACGTGGAATCTACTGGTCTCCTTGTCTGTACGCGGATTTCACTGACCTCCTTGTATGGACATGGAGTTTAATGGCCTCGTTTTCTGGACACGGAGTCCGCTGGCCTCCTTTTCTGGAAAAGGAGTCCAGTGGTCTCCTTGTCTGGGTTGGTAGTCCATTGGCTTCCTTCTTTGGACACAGAGTTCATTGGTCTCCTTTTCTTGACACAGAGGCCACTGGCCTCCTTGTCTGGACACTGAGTCCACTGGTCTCCTTGTCTGGAGTTGGTGTCAATGGCTTCTTTGTCTGGACACGGAGTCCTCTAGTTTCCTTGTCTGGGCACGGAGTCCACTGGCCTTCTTGTCTGGACACTTAGTCCAATGGCCTCCTTGTGTAGATATGGAGTCCAATGGCCTGCTTCTCTAGACACGGATTCCAGTAGCCTCCTTGTCTGGACAGGGAGTCCACTGGCCTCCTTTTCTAGACTCGGTGTCCAATGGCTTCTTTGTCAGGACACGGAGTCCACTGGCCTCCTTGTCTGGGCACGGAGTCCACTGGCCTCCTTGTCTGGATACGGAGTATGCTCCTCCTTGTCTGGGACGGAGTCCACTGGTCCTCTTCGCTGGACACGGAGTCCACTGGCCTCCTTGTCTGGATACTGAGTCCACTGGCCTTCTCCTCTGGACACGAAATCCACTGGCCTCCTTTTCTAGACATGGAGTCCACTGGCCTCTTTTTCTGGAAACGTAGGCCACTGGAGTCCTTGTCTGGACACGGATTCCACCTGTCTCCTTGTCAGGACTCTGAGTCCTCTAGCTTCCTTGTCTGGACACGGAGTCCACTGGCCTCCTAGTCTGGGCACGGAGACTACTGGCCTTCTTGCCTGGATACGGAGTCAATTGGCTTCCTTTTTTGGACACGGAGTTCATTGGCCTCCTTTTCTTGACACGGAGTCCACTGGCCTCCTTGTCTGGACTGAGAGTCCACTGGTCTCTTTGTCTGGACACGGAGTCCACTGGCCTTCTTGTCTGGAAACTTAGTCTAATGGCCTTCTTGTGTCGATACGGAGTCCAATGTCCTACTTCTCTGGAGACGCATTCCACTAGCCTCCATGTCTGGACAAGGAGTCCACTGGTCTCTTTCGCTGGACATGAAGTCCACTGGCCTCCTTGTCTGGATACTGAGTCCACTGGCCTCCTTCTCTGAACACGTAGTCCACTGGAGTCCTTGTGTGGACACGGAGTCCACCTGCTTCCTTGTCAGGACTCGGAGTCTACTAGCTTCCTTGTCTGGACACGGACTCCACTGGCCTCCTTGTCTGGACACGGAGTCCACTGGCCTTCTTGTCTGGATACGGAGTACACTGTTCCTTGCCTGGACACAGAGTCCACTGGCTTCCCTGTCTGGGCAAGGAGTCCACTGGCCTTCATTTCTGAAAACGGAGTACACTCGTTGTGTGGGCGGGGAGTCCACTGGCCTTCTTCTCTGGACACGGAGTCCACTGTCCTTCTTGTCTGGAACCGGAGTCCAATGGCCTCCTTATCTGGACATGGAGTCTACTGGTCTCCTTGTCTGGACACAGATTCCACTGGCCTCCTTTACTGAACATGGAGTCCACTGGCCTATTGTCTGCATACGGAGTCCATTGGCCTCTTTCTTTGGACACGGATTCCACTAGCCTCTTTCACTGGGCACGGAATCCATTGGCCTCCTTGTCTGGAGACGGAGTCCATTGGTCTCTTTGTCTCACACGGAGTCCATGGGCCTTCTTGTCTGGACACTTAGTCTAATCCCCTCCTTGTCTGGGCGCGGATTCCACTAGCTTCCTTGTCTGGACACGGAGTCCACTGGCCTCCTTGTCTAGTCTCGAAGTCCACTGGTTTCCTTGTTTGGACAGGGAGTCCACTGGCCTCCTTCTCTGGATATGGAATCCATTGGCGTCCTTGTGTGCACACGGAGTCTAAATGCGTCCTTTTTCTGGACTCGGATTCCATTGGCCTCCTTGTCTGGACACGGAGTCCACTGACCCCCTTGTCTGGATACGGAGTGCACTAACCTCTTTCTATGGACACGCAGTCCACTGGCCTTATTGTCTGGACACGGAGTCCACTGGCCTCCTTTTCTGGACGTGGAGTCTACTGGTCTCCTTGTCTGGACGCGGATTTCACTGGCCTCCTTGTTTGGACATGGAGTTTAATGGCCTCCTTTTCTGGACACGGAGTCCACTGGTCTCCTTTTCTAGACAAGGAGTCCAGTGGCCTCCTTGTCTGGGTAGGGAGTCCATTGGCTTCCTTTTCTGGACACGGAGTTCATTAGCCTCCTTTTCTTGACAAGGAGTCCACTGGTCTCCTTGTCTGGACACGGAGTCCAGTGGTCTCTTTCTCTGGACACGGAGTCCACTAGCCTTCTTGTCTGGACACTTAGTCCAAAGGTCTCCTTGTATCGATACGGAGTCCACTGTCCTCCTTGTCTGGACTCGGAGTCCAATGTCTTCTTTGTCTGGACAAGGAGTCCACTGGCCTCCTTGTCTGGACACGGAGTCCACCGGCCTCATTTTCTTAATACGGAGTATACTACTCCTTGTCTGGCACGGGGTCCACTGGTCTCCTTCGAGGGACACGGAGTCCACTGGCCTCCTTTTCTGGATACGGAGTACACTCCTCCCTGTCTGGACACGGAGTCCACTGGCCTCCTTGTCTGGGCACGGTGTCCACTGGCCTTCTTGTCTGGACACGGAGTCCACTGGCCTCCTTGTATGGAAACGGAGTCCACTGGCCTCCTTCTCTGGACAGGGAGTCCAATTGCCTCCTTCTCTGGACACGGAGTCCACTGATCTCCTTCTCTGGACACGGAGTCCACTGGCATCCTTGATGGACACGTATTCTACTGGCGTCCTTGTTTGGATATTTAGTCCACTGGTCTCTTTATGTTGACACGTATTACACTGGCCTCCTAGTCTGCACACGGAGTCCACAGGCCTCCTTTTCTGGACACTGAGTCCACTGGCCTCCTTCTCTGGAAACAGAGTCCACTGGCCTCTTTCTTTGGACAAGGAATCCAGTGGCCTCCTTCTTTGGACGCTGAGTACACTGGCCTCCTTGTCTAGATTCGAATTCCGCTGGTTTCCTTTTCTGGGCATGGAGTGCACTAGCCTCCTTCTCTGCATATGGAATCCATTGGCGTCCTTGTGAGGACACGGAGTCCAAATTCGTCCTTGTCTGGACTCGGAGTCCACTGGCCTTCTTGGCTGGGCACGGAGTCCACTGACCTCCTTATTTGGATACGGAGTACACTCCTTGTCTCGGGACGGAGTCCACTGTCCTCCTTGTCTGGAAACGGAGTCCACTGGCCCCCTTGTCTGCATTCGGAGTGTACTGACCTCTTTCTATGGACACGCAGTCCATTGGCCTTATTGTCTGGACACGGAGTCCACTGGCCTCCTTTTCTGGACGTGGAGTCTACTGGTCTCCTTGTCTGGACGCGGATTTCACTGGCCTCCTTGTCTGGACGTGGAGTTTGATAGCCTCCTTTTCTGGACATGGAGTCCACTGGCCTCCTTTTCTGGACACGGAGTCCAGTGGCCTCCTTGTCTGGGTAGGGAGTCTATTGGCATCCTTCTCTGGACACGGAGTTCAATGGCCTCCTTTTCTTGACACGGAGTCCACTGGCCTCCTTGTCTGGAGACGGAGTCCACTGGTCTCTTTGTCTGGACACAGAGTCCACTGGCCTTCTTGTCTGGACACTTAATCCAATGGCCTCTTTGTATGGATACGGCGTCTAATGGCCTCATTCTCTGGACACGGATTCCACTAGCCTCCTTGTCTGGGCACGGAGTCCACTGGCCTCCTTGTATGGATGCGGAGTGCAATGGGTTCCTTGTGTGGATACTGAGTCCACTGGCCTCCTTTTCTGGATGTGGAGTCTACTGGTCTCCTTGTCTGGACGCGGATTTCACTGGCCTCCTTGTCTGGTTATGGAGTTTAATGGCCTCCCTTTCTGGACATTGAGTTCACTGGCCTCCTTTTCTGGACAAGGAATCCAGTGGCCTCCTTGTCTGGGTAGGGAGTCCATTGGCTTCCTTTTCCGGACACGGAGTTCATTGGCCTCCTTTTCTTGATACGGAGTCCACTGGCCTCCTTGTCTGGACACGGAGTCCCCTGGTCTCTTTGTCTAGATACGGAGTCCAGTGGCCTTCTTGTCTGGACACTTTGTCCAATGGCTTCGTTGTATCGATACGGAGTCCAATGTCCTCCTTCTCTGGACACGTATTCAGCTAGCCTCCTTGTCTGGACACGGAGTCCAGTGGTCTCCTTGTCTGGACTCGGAGTCCAAAGGCTTCCTTATGTGGACACGGAGTCCAATGGCTTCCTTGTCTAGGCACGGAGTCCACTTGCCTACTTGTCTGGATACGGAATATACTCCTCCTTCTCTGGCACGGAGTCCACTGGTCTACTTCTCTGGACACGGAGTCCACTGGCGTCCTTGTTTGGATACTGAGTCCACTGGACTCCTTTTCTGGACACGTAATGCTCTGGCCTCCTTTTCTAGACACGGAGTCCACTGGCCTCCTTCTCTGGACACGTAGTCCACTGGAGTCCTTGTATGGACACGGTGTCCACCTGCCTCCTTGTCAGGACTCGGAGTCCACTAGTTTCCTTGTCTGGACACGGAGTCCACTGGCCTCCTTGTCTGGGCACGGAGTGCACTGGCCTTCTTGTCTGGATAGGGAGTGCATTGCCTTCCTTGTCTGGACACGGAGTTCACTGGCCTCTTTTTCTTGACACGGAGTCCATTGGCCTTCTTGTCTGGACACGGAGTCCACTGGTCTCTTTGTGTGGACACGGAGTCCACTGGCCTTCTTGTCTGAACACTTATTCCAATGGCCTCCTTGTGTCGATACGGAGTCCAATGTCCTACTTCTCTGGACAGGGAGTCCACTAGCCTCCTTTTCTGGACACGAAGTCCACTGGCCTCATTTTGTGGACTCGGAGTCTAATGGCTTCTTTGTCTGGACACGGAGTCCACTGGCCTCCTTGCCTGACCACGGAGTCCACTGGCCTTCTTGTCTGTATACGGAGTATACTCCTTGTTTGGCATGGAGTCCACTGGTGTCCTTCGTTGGACAAGGAGTCCACTGGCCTCCTTGTCTGGATACTGAATCCACTGGTCTCCTTTTCTGGACACGGAATTCACCGGCCTCCTTTTCTAGACATGAAGTCTACTGGCCTCCTTCTCTAGATACGTAGTCCACTGGAGTCATTGTGTGGACACGGAGTCCACCTGCCTCCTTGTCAGCACTCGGAGTCCACTAGCTTCCTTGTTTTGACACTTAGTCCAGTGGCCTCCTTGTCTGGTTACGGAGTTCACTGGCCTTCTTGTCTGGATACGGAGTCCACCTGCCTCCTTGTCAGCACTCGGAGTCCACTAGCTTCCTTGTCTGGGCACGGAGTCCAGTGGCCTCCTTGTCTGGGCACGGAGTCCACTGGCCTTCTTGTCTGGACACGGAGTACACTGTTCCTTGTCTGGACACAGAGTTCACTGGCCTACTTGTCTGGGCAGGGAGTCCACTGGCCTCCATTTCTGAAAACGGAGTACACTCCTCCTCGTATGGGCACGGAGTCCAGTGTCCTCTTTGTCTGGACACGGATTCCACTGGCCTCCTTGTCTGGAACCGGAGTCCACTGGCCTCATTGTCTGGACATGGAATCTACTGGTCTCCTTGTCTGGACACGGATTCCACTGGCCTCCTTGACTGAACATGGAGTCCACTGGACTCCTTGTCTGCACACGGAGTCCACTGGCTTCCTTGTCTGGATACGGAGTCCATTGGCCTCCTTCTTTGAACACGGATTCCACTAGCCTCCTTCTCCGGATACGGAATCCATTGGCCTCCTTTTCTGGACACGGAGTCCATTGCTCTCTCTCTCTGGACACGGAGTCCACGGGCCTTCTTGTCTGGACACTTAGTCTAATGCCCTCCTTGTCTGGGCACGGATTCCACTAGCTTCCTTGTTTGGACACGGAGTCCACTGGCCTCCTTGTCTAGACTCGAAGTCCACTGGTTTCCTTATCTGGGCAAGGAGTCCACTTGCCTTCTTCTCTGGATATGGAGTCCATTGGCGTCCTTGTGTGGACACGGAGTCCAAATGCGTCCTTTTTTGGATTCGGATTACATTGGCCTCCTTGAATGGCACGGAGTCTAATGACCTCCTTGTCTGGATACGGAGTACACTCCTCCTTGTCTGGGGACGGAGTCCACTGTCCTCCTTGTCTGGACACTTAGTGCACTGGCCCCCTTGTCTTGATGCGGAGTGCACTAACCTCTTTCTATGGACACGCAGTCCACTGGCCTTATTGTCTGGACACGAAGTCCACTGGCCTCCTCTTCTGGACGTGGAGTCTACTGGTCTCCTTGTCTGGACGTGGATTTCACTGGCCTCCTTGTCTGGACATGTAGTTTAATTGTCTCCTTTTCTGGACACGGAGTCTACTGGCCTCCTTTTCTGGACAAGGAGTCCATTGGCCTCCTTGTCTGGGTAGGGAGACCATTGGCTTCCTTCTCTGGCCACGGAGATCATTGGCCTCCTTTTCTTGACAAGGAGTCCACTGACCTCCTTGTCTGGACACGAAGTCCACTGGTCTCTTTGTCTGGACACGGAGTCCACTAGCATTCTTGTCTCGACACTTAGTCCAATGGTCTCCTAGTGTCGATACGGAGTCCACTGGCCTCCTTGTCTGGACTCGGAGTCCAATGTCTTCTTTGTCAGGACACGGAGTACACTGGCCTCCTTGTTTGGGCAGGGAGTCCACCGGCCTCCTTGTTTGGATACGGAGTATACTTCTCCTTGTCTGGCACGGAATCCACTGGTCTCCTTCGCTGGACACGGTGTCCAATGGCCTTCTTGTCTGGATAGGGAGTCCATTGGCTTCCTTTTCTTGACACGGCGTTCACTGGCCTTTTCTTGACACGGAATCCACTGGCCTCCTTGTATGGACACGGAGTCCACTGGTCTCGTTGTTTGGACACGGAGTCAACTGGCCTTCTTGTCTGGACACTTAGTCCAAATGCCTCCTTGTGTCGATACGGAGTTCAATGGCTTACTTCTCTGGATTCTACTAGCCTCCTTGTATGAACACGGAGTCCACTGGCCTCCTTGTGTGGACTCGTTGTCCATTGGCTTCTTTGTCTGGACACGGAGTCCGCTGGCCTCCTTCTCTGGGCACGAAGTCCACTGGACTCCTTATTTGTATACGGAGTATACTCCTCCTTGTCTGGCACGGAGTCCACTGGTCTCATTCGCTGGACAAGGAGTCCACTGGCCTCCTTGTCCTGATGCGGAGTGCAATTCTCCTTGTATGGGCACGGAGTCCACTGGTCTCCTTCTATGGACACGGAGTCCATTGGTCTCCTTGTCTGGATACTGAGTCCAATGGTCTCCTTTTCTGGACGCGGAGTCCAGTGGTTTCCTTGTCTGGACACGGAGTCCACTAGTCTCTTTGTCTGGACACGAAGTCCACCGGCCTTCTTGTCTGGACACTTAGTCCAATGGCCTCCTTGTGTCGATACGGAGTACATTGGCCTACTTTTTTGGACATGGACTCCACTAGCCTCCTTGTCTGGACACGGAGTCCACTGGCATCCTTGTGTGGACTCGTATTTCAATGGCTTCTTTGTCTGGGCACGGAGTCCAGTGGGCTTCTTCTCTGGACACGGAGTCCACAGGCCTCCTTGTCTGGAACCGGAGTCCACTGGCCTCCTTGTCTGGACATGGAGTCTACTGGTCTCCTTGTCTGGACACGGAGTCCACTAGCCTCCTTGATTGAACATGGAGTCCACTGGCCTCCTTGTCTGGATACGGAGTGCACTCCTCCTTGTCTGGACACGTAGTCCACTGGCCTCCTTGTCTGGGCACCATGTCTACTGGCCTCCTTGTCAGGACATGGAGTCCACTGGCCTCCTTTTTTTGGATACGGAGTCCACTGGCCTCCTTCTCTGGACACGAAGCGCAATGGCATCCTTGTCTGGATACGGATTCTTCTGGCGCCCTTGTTTGGACAAGTAGTCCACTGGTCTCTTTATGTTGACACGTATTGCACTGGCCTCCTTGTCTGGACACGGAGTCCACATTCCTCCTTGTCTGGACACAAAGTCCACTGGCCTCCTTCTCTGGAAAGGGAGTCCACTGGCCTCTTTCTTTGGACACAGAGTCCAGTGGCCTCCTTGTCTGGACTCGGAGTCCACTGGTTTCTTTGTGTGGACAC
>JAYMFT010416838.1:0-17887 GCA_038088735.1 Panulirus argus | reverse complement strand
AAAAAAAAAAATATATATATATATATATATATATATATATATATATATATATATATATATATATATATATATAAACACACGATATATTACTCCAAGTAATTGAAACGAGGCATTATTTATTCTGCCGTTAGATAAGGTCTGATTTCAATGATTTTACCGCACGCTTCAGTTAGGTAAATTTCCCTTTGGTCAGGAAGTAGTTCCAACAAATCCTTTTGTGTGAAAATGTGAAAGCTTTTTAAGACTCGTCTTCCAGTTGAATTGCAAGTGTGACAACAAAATGAACTAGAAAAATAATTCATAGAAAATGTGTCGGCATTTTTTTTTTTTTTCCCTTCACTTCCTCCACTTCAGTTACGATTTTCGAGACGTTTGAGATTGCATGGAACAGTTAAGGCCTCTGAAGAAGAATTGGGGATCTCCCTGTATACGGTAATATTATAAGACCTAAACCCATTTGTGTCCGTTCAGTTCATGCTAAAATTCGATGGCAGTCGTTAGGAATGAATAAGGTAGAAGTGATTTTATTAGCATTATTATTACAGCCGAAGATTACTAGTAGTAGTACCCATATTAGCACTAGGACTATTATTGTTGCTAATACTAATGCTATTACTAATGATAATATATAATAATCAGATGATCCATAATTATTATACTGTTATTGTAAAAACTATTGTGATGTTTGCAATTCAGATATTATTAGTAATATTATTGTCGCGGGATATTAAGATAAATGCGCTTCTAGGTTGCTAGTACCTGCTTGTTCGTGTGTATATCTGCAAGTGAGATGCTAGATGAGGGGAAGGGTGGCTTCTGGGTACAGGCAGGGAATTATCGACCCGGCCTCACCACGTGACGTCACACTCTGATCAACAGGTTAGAGAGAGAGAGAGAGGCGGACGTTGACAGGTTACAGGTACAGGGGATGACCGGAGGACCTCCTGCCTCCTTCTACAGGTAGTATAGGGGTGGCCAAGGTACCTCCAGTATAGATATAGTGTTCTGTACATCGCCCGTAATGTTTCAGCAGTCGACGCTCCGATTCGCGTGGGTGAGCGGTACGCGTCGCCCCGACGCCGTCCGGAGAAAACGTAGAATCGTCGTCGGTGAAGGACGCTGAAGTTGCAGCCGCCGCCACTTGTCTTCTAATTTCATTAATTGGTTTAATTATGGAGCTGTCACAAACAGCCTCGAAAGGATCCAATGGTCCGTTCCTGTTTAAATTCCTTTGTCTCCGTTGGCTAAACTGCCACCTGTATTGATCCAGCTTCTTCTTATGGTGCTCTTCGAGGATGGAGATTAATGAGTAGAAGGGAGGATGGAACCACCTCTACAACGGGACCCGGAGCCGGGGTGCGACTATGTCATCATCCGCCGTCGAGTAATTCGAGAAATAATTAATGAAAATGTCCTTAATGTGATTACTTCTGATACTCATATTTGGAACATTGTAAAATAAGACCTCCAAGTATGAGCAGGATTGATAAATATAAATAATCTACATCAAATAGCTTTCTCAGATGTTTATATATGGGTTAGAAGTAGCCGTAGACGGGCAGGACGAATCTGTGTCCTGGTATGTAGCACAGATGTGGCATAGAAAACTGTGGTGTCGCTTGGTGTTGGCTAGATTGTCTGGGGCTTTGGGACTGGAAAAAAAAATTACGTATAACCAGGGAAATAATATCTCAAAATACGGTGTGCGTGTCTTGGTTCCCTTAGGTAAAATGCCACTTAGTAAAGATAATATATTTATGTATATATATTACATATATGAAAGTTTTTAGCAGTATGTACGATATGCGTAGATTATGATTTGATTATGTGTTTAGCCCTACTGTAGTTTATTTTATTTGTTTGGGAAATCTCTATAGTGACGGGTCGAAATGATAGAGAGTATTTAGTTTTCTGTGGTACTGTCAATAAAGTTTTCTTTAATGAACTTAAGAGGACGGACACTTGTTGACTGAAGAAATCTTGAAAGATTTTTTTTTTCTGTTGGAAAAAGCTTTTGTTGGACAGTGACATATTACTCGACAAGTTAATACAGTTTATTATTCGTGAATAAACACAATAATAACAATTGTAGATTTAATCCTGCCATAGTCTGATATTGCAAAACGTGGTACTTTAATCATCCAAGGGAATTCAGGACAGAGGTGGTGATGAATTGATGGATTGTTATTATTATTATTATTATTATCATTGGTTAGCTGTGTATGAAGATGGTGATGGCTCAGAGCTACAATATATGTTTATTTGTCAACAGGAGGGAGGGTGATGGCCCTGCTGGTCGGTGGCGTGCTGCCCTGCCCTCCGGGCCACGTCTCCACCTACCACGTCTTCCACCGCCTGGCCACCAGCCCTGACACCCGCCACAAGGTGGCCCTCCACTCCGACAACTCGACCATCACGTACGGCCAGCTCCAGGAGATGGTGGACTCTCTCCACCGCTGGCTGTGGAGGAACGTGCAGGACATTGTGGTGAAATGTGGCAGGCAGGAGGTTGGTGCCGGAGACCTGACGACCGTTGGCCTCTGTTTGCACAGGAGTCCCAAGCTGGTGGCCCTGATCCTGGCCATATGGAAGCTAGGGTGGGCCTACGTGCCCCTGGACCCCACCGTGCCGGCCCTGAGGACCCTGTACGTACTCAGGGACGCGGAGCCGGCGTGCGTGGTCACGGACGCTCACACCAACATCAAGATCCGGCAGTTGGAGTGTGACACGGCTCTGAGTCCGGTCACGGAACACGTCCCACGCCCAGTACATGATTCGTCCAGCTCGCGCTATTGCCTCGCCAATCGCGTCCTCGATATTGGAGACTGGGTCGACAATTCGTCCACACCAGCGGAAGGCGACGAAGAAGGGAAGTGCTCGTCCGTAGCTGGGGGTACGGGAGGGGAGGTAGCGTGCGTCCTGTACACCTCGGGCAGCACTGGCAACCCCAAGGGAGTCCAGCTGACGATGAGGAACCTCATAAACCGTCTGCACTGGCAGTGGGAGGAGCTGCCCTACAAGCGGCAGGAGGTGTGCCTCATGTCGAAGTCGCTGACGTTCGTGGACTCCTTGACGGAGGTGATGGGTCCTCTGCTGGCCGGGGTGCCCGTGGTAGTGGTGCGCGAAGCCGCCATCAACCCCGAGCTGGTGATACAGTACGTGAGGCAACACCGCGTGACCCGCCTCGTCCTGGTTCCCTCCCTCCTCAAGCTCCTGCTCCTCTACCTCAACACCACCAAGGAGTCCATCCGCGTCCTCCACCGCTACATCCACGTGTGGATCACCAGCGGCGAGATCCTCCCCGGCTGGCTCATCAACGACTTCTTCGCCATGTTCCCCGGCAGCAAGTTCATGAACCTCTACGGGTCGACGGAGGTCACGGGCGACGTCTCCTGCTTCCCCATCGAGGAGGTCAACTGGCGGGCGGGAGTCAAGGTGCCCATCGGCACCCCCGTGGCCAACACGGCCCTGCTAGTGGCCCGGGCCGAGGGTGATGCCCTGTGCCTCGCGGGGGAGGACCAGACCGGGGAGATCCTCGTCTTGAGTAGGAACGTTTGTGTCGGGTACTTGGCCGGCAGGCTCTCAGGGGGCGACCACGCCTCCTCCTTCGTCCCCGCCTCCTCCGTGGTCGTGAGGGACGACAGGGCCAGGAACCTCCTTTACGACTACATTGATAAGATCTACCAAGACGACCACCGCCACGAGGCTCAGGGGAAAGACGTCGACGCGAGAGAGTCTCTGTCTAAAGGCAGCCAGACTGATGACCTGCAGAACGGTAACTACGGCTCGGCGCAGCACGAGAGGCTAACGCAGAAGGCGCCGGCGGTGTCCGTCTCGTCCGTCCGGGGACCCGGCGTGGAGGGCGGGGCGTGCAGCGTGCCCCCCTCGGTGTGCCATTCCTCCCCGGGAAGCGCTTCCAAATCCACCACAACGGACGACATCAGCCGACGACCAGTACCCACGCCCCCGGCTGTCGTCAGGATCTCCACGCCCCCAGCAGTCCCCCGCAGAACGTCGACGCCTCCTGCAGTCCCCCCGAGAGCCACGCCCCCGAAGGTTCCTCCCAGGAATGTGGATCCCGCGGCGGTCCAAGCTAAGGCGACGGACGCGCCGGGGGTCTGCTCCGAGAGGACCCCAGAGGCAGCCCCCACGCAGTCGAAAGTGGCGGGGTGGCGGGAGAAGGTGCTCCTGTACCGGACTGGGGACCTGGGCAGGGTGGTCGGCGGCCAGCTGGTGTTCGAGGGACGTCGGGACGCCCAGGTGAAGGTGCAGGGCGTCCGCGTTCACCTGGCCGAAGTGGAGGACGCCGTACACCGCAGCGGGTGAGACGAGGGGGGGCCGACGCCCTTTGTTGTTCTGCAGCAGCGGACGCTTTGCGGGTCGTCTTTGTCCGACACGGGGGTCGCTTCTCCACACAGCCCTTCGGTCGATTCTTGTTCCCGCCCTAACTTGTCTTTGGCGTCTCCCGCAACCCCAATACCTAACCACAAGACTCATGTCCTCACGTACCCCTGCACAAGGACCCGTCCCTCTCCCAATGCTTTATTTTCCCCAACACCCGTAGGCACCTCATACGTTCCTTATTACTCCTTATCCTATATGTATCCTCTCTCTCTCTCACTCTCTTGTTATACATTCCCATTTCATCAGGTTTACTTGTCATCTTTCACGCGTTATCTTAGGTCCATTTGGCACTCTCGTGTTGCGCGTGTCGGTCCTGTAGTGTGTGTGTGTGTGTTGCTTACCTCAACACTAACTGGCTGCTGTCCCTGCTTCCCGCGTTCCTCCTTACTCTTGAGACAAATAATTTGATGTTACTGATGACTCTGTGTGTGTGATGGCATATTAGTACAGACGGGGAGGGAGTTTTACACCCGTGGAGCCCCATCCTAACCTTTATGTGTGTGTGTGTGTGTTTTGCATCTTAGAGTTTTTTATTGCATAATTATTATTGTCAGTTTGATTTGTTTCTATCTTTCTTACCGTAATTCTGTTGCAACAGGAATTCCTCTGATGGATGAAAGGTTGAAAATCTCTCTCTCTCTCTCTCTCTCGAGCCACAACACCGGATCCTTCTCACGCATTCACTTCCCTCCCCTCTCTCTCCCCGTCTCGTGTGCTTCTCCCCCCCCCCCCCTCTTCCCACTTCACCACAGCACTTTCCCGTCTCCCCACAGGTATGTAGACAGCCACTGTGTGGTCGCGGCCAAGGAACAGGACTCGGAGGACGACGACCAGGTCCTGGTGGCCTTCGTGGTGCTGAAGAAGGAGTTCGAAGACCGGGACACGCCCATCACGGAGGACCTGGGGCGCTGCCTGAGGACCTACCTGCCGCAGGCCGTGGTGCCCCGCCTGGTGGTGGTGGACGCCCTCCCGCTCCTGCCCAGCGGCAAGGTGGACCGACAGGGACTCCTGAAGCTCTACCGACGAAGGATGTCTCACCGCGGCTCCAGGGACAACATACTGATACTCAGGGTAAAGAATTCCTGCCTTTCCTTCCTCTCTCCGTCTCTCAGGTTCTGTCATGGGTTCTTCCGGAACCTCGGAAAGCGACTTCGGTCTTCCTCGTCACCATCCGGGTCCAGGCTGGGGCCGTCTGAGGTCTGGAGCGTCCAGTTATCAGTCACTCCCTGCCCTCTCTACCCTCGGCTAACACTTAGGAACTTCGTTATGTGTAAAAAACATCTACGTAAATAATGACAAGAAACACCAGTCTAAGATATTGCATCGCGTTCCTTAGATCTCACTCCCAAAATAATCTTGTCTTAACTTCAGGGCCTGAAATGTTATGATAATAAGTACACATGAATTTTAATACACTTTTCTTCTCTACTCAAAGACGACGTTTTATCTAAATCATTCTGGTCGTCCACTGGACAAAATTTCCCGTTTTCCCCCGTGCATTGCGAGTAACCACGCGCCTGTCTCCAGCAGAAGGAGGAGCCCATAGAGTCGCGCGTGCTGCGGATCATCTGCGGCGCCCTGGGCGTGAGCCGCTCCCACGACGTCCTCCAGCGCAACTTCTTCGCCCTGGGCGGCACCAGCATCTCCTCCGTCAGCGTGGTGGTCCGCCTGCGGGAGCTGGGCCTGGACGTCACCCTGGACACCTTCCTCAAGGCCGCCACCATCGGCGACGTCGTCAACGACATTCTCAAGGTAAGCTGAGATCGCCCAAGATGTCCTGGAGGAGGAGGAGGAGGAGGTAAACCAGATGTCGCCGCCCGTTAGCAATAGACTGTGCGGAAGAGCGTAGACGGGACGATCCTCCCATTTGTAGGAGTGGGTCGGATGTACTCACGAAGTCCTGGTTAAGACTCGTCCTTCTTTCTACCCCGTCAGGCCAAGACCATGGCTGAGGTGATGAACCTGTTCTGCTCGCCGTCTCCCACCGCCCCGAGCAGCGCCCCGGCCCGCAGCCCCACGGCCAGCAAGGGCGAGGAGGAGGGAGGTGGGTCCGAGGAGGAGGAGGAGGTGCCCGTGTCGGAGCTGGGGATCCCGGCCCTCCACCCGGACATCCCCATGTGCCCCGGCCTCCTGCAGCAGGAGGGCACGAGGGGCAAGACTAAGGGCATCAGGCTGGCCAACCTCCACACCCTCCCGGTCTCCCAGGTAAGGCAACCAACCCACACAAACAGGTCCTCCTACCCCTCTGCCACGTCAGGAGTCCTTCCCCCATCCTTTAAGTGTTGCCTCTGGCCAGGTGATGATGCCTCTCTGCTGGCACTACCCGCCAACCCCAGACCCCTGGTGGCACTGCATCACCTATGATGTTGGCCCTCCCAGTGGATGTTGCCCCCCCCCCTCTTGCTGATGTTACCCCGACCCAGGTGATGGTGACCCGCCCCTGTATGGCGACACCCCGATGTCTCAAGACGTGAACAAAACCAGTTTAGCAACAGCCCAATTCCATGGCAGGGATGGCCCAGTTATACCACCATTACGGTGTTGCATGGGGGGGGGGGAGGGGTGGTGTTGAACAACTAAGCCAGGTTTGTTGACGAATCTCGGCGTTTCAGGGAGTGGACAAGCACACGGTCATCGAGATGGTTGCCGAGAGCTTCACCACCAAGAACCCGCTGGACGTGACCATGAAGGTGCCCAGGTCGGCCCACCGGAGCCTCCTGAACGCCCTGTGGCCTCGCCTGGTGCAGGACGACCTCAGCTTCGTGGTCAAGGACCCCCAGCGGGGCATCCTGGGCGCTGTCATCAATACGGACTTCTTCAACGAGCCGCAGGTGACGCACCGAAATGCAATAACCCACCGAACACGACATTACGAGACCCTTGGGTATGATAGAATGCACTCTGATACATCCCTTAAGGTGAAGGTTAAAAAGATCAGGTCTTGGTTCCCCTAAGGTCATGCCATTGTGCTAAGGACTTTGAAGACTTTGATATCACGAATATCAAATTGGCTCACTATTGAGAAGAAAAAAAAAACAACTGCTGGATTAACTCTTTCATACTACCTCCTTCAGTTAGACACACACCCCAGTCGTCCATTCCATTTCTCCTCTCCCATACTGATGTGGATTACTTTCGTTCCCCGCCGATGGCTGGGTACAGGTCAGAGTTCCAGCCACCATGGAAGAGATTGCAGCCCTCCATCACCCTCTGGAGGAGGAGGTTCGGCACCAGCTCCGTCAGGAGAGCGCCAGCAGCAGGGACCGTGGGGCCCGATGGGTCCACAACCTCTTCCTAGCCACCAACACCTGCCTCACGCCACAGGTAACGAAGGACAACAGCAGCATAAGCTGCTGCTGCCTCGCTCCAGTAGGCTTTGCTGTACAAATCAGTAAGGTGTAGGACATACTAATATCTAAGCGGGACACACTAGCATAGACCAGAAGGTACTAACGTGTAGTGGGACTCGGTGTTTGTGAGTATGAGTAGTTAGTAATATGTAGGAGGTACTAGCAGTGAATGGGGCCAGTCTAGTGCCGTGTGTGTGTGTGCAGGAGAGGCATCGTGTAAGCGTTTGAGATGACGGGTTAGTGATGACCCTGAGACCTGGTGGGGGGTGGGATGGGGACCTTGTCTCCCCCAGCGCCTGAGGCAGGATAGCAACTCATGGGTCGTACCTGGGTCGAAGGAAATCTTAGTTATTGCAGAAGGACGGAGTTATGTCACCGCCCGCCCTTCAGGCAGACGCCAGAGTTGCTCTAACTTTACTGCCCCGACGATAAACAGCCGTTTATGCCCTTAACTTAGAGCGGAGCGAGATAGTGATTACGTCGTGTTGGTTGAGGCAGAGTCCTGTGATGACCCCTCAGAACGTCCTTGATCCTACTCTGCCCCCTCCCGCCTCCTGCAGGACAACGTGCGCCTGGCGCTGCATCTGGAGAAGGAACTTTTGAGAATGGCCCAGACGAGGTTCTACCACGGGGTCTTCACCGTCAACTCCAACCCTCTCAACCAGGTGAGCCGTGGGCTGTGGCGGAGGACGTGTGTGATGAACTGTGATAGTTTTGCGAGCAAGGCTCGAGAAGTGGTCCCTGAGTACTTCCAGGGCAGGTGTATGATTCTGATGTGCTTGTGTGAGGAGGGTATTGATGTGCCGAAGAGGCGGCCTTAAGGTGTGTGTGGGTGCACGAGTGAGTGGATGAATGTGTTGCATTGTGGGGTGGGGAAACGGGCTGTGTTTATGTGTGTGAAGGACTTGGTTCTATGTATGGGAGGCCGGAAGTGTAGAGGATAGGTTTGCTGAGGACCGGGTCGAAGGTGGGAATAGGTCTATAGGTACATGAGGGAGGATAGATGTTTATGGAAAACGTGGATGTACTTTAGTAGTGGGCTTTGGAGTGTAGGATGTTTGTGTGGAGACGAGTGTAACTGCGTGACGTGTATAGAGGCGTGGGTATGGTGGACGTGGATGTATCTGTGTGAGGAGTGGAGTATGTGAAGGTTTACTTGCCCTCCTGATGACATCGTAGATTACTTCATTTATCTGTGTATTTTCGTCATGCGTTTTTCTCCTCTGGATTTTCCTCTCTCACCTTTTGATGGTATTTTTGCATCCATCTTTATCTCTTACCGTTTTCCATCAGAGTGTCTGCCTTGGTCAGTTTGTATAACGTTCCGTGTCATCTGCAGCTGCTGTGTGAAAACTATCTGGGCTACCAGAGGCGAGGTGCCGTTCGGGTCTCATCCTTCATACACGAGGGACGCCAGCCCTTCGCCAGCCTGCCGCACGACCTCTTGCTGGTGGCCATAACAAAGACCATCTGAACGCTGATGCCATGACAACCCCCTCCTCCACTACCGCATGGTCGTGGCCAAGCCAACGCCCTCCCTCCCTCCCTCCCTCTGATGCTGCAAGACGTGGTAGCCCTCTCTACTGCACCTCCTCGTAGCTTTGAGACTCCTTCGTGATTGGCTCGACTACGTTCCATCCCACCCTGAAGAAGCGATGCCACTACATATCCTCTTGCGCTGCCTCCTCCTAGGTTCAGTCGTGTGTGTGTGTGTGTGTGTAAACTGTGACATGTATGTGTCGTGCTACAACTCTCTCAGGAGCTCAGGGTGATACTACTTCCCCGAGTTGTGGTCTAACTGTGCAGCGTATCCCAGCGGAAACCTCACCGATTTTTATTTTCCCCTGCCGTTGTCGTAACACGTCTGATGTTCCGTGGTCCACTTGGTCATATTTCTGCTTAGAACGTGTGCTTGTTCGTGTTTCTGGCTGTGATGTTCACTTGTTTATGATTCTCACTTTTCCTAACGTGTTAGTAAACAGACTGTACTTGACTCATTTTTTCAGACTAAGAGAATAACGTAACGTTGTTTAGCGAAGTTCGAGTGGCTTCCACTTCATATGTGTAGCTAACGTCACTGTAACGAAGGCCTTTTCCTTAGAACCTTATAAAACATTCATTTTCATGGCTTCTGCAGTGTTCCGAGTCGTTGTAATACTGTTGTTCATTTAGTGGTACTGGAATTGATGTACGGGCCCAACAGCAACTCAAGACTTAGAGCATAACTCCAGGAGCAGTTTTGGAAAGCATAATTCCAGTTGTTGTTCAGAGAATTATTCTTTTTCCGCAGCACTGGGACTTTGATGTATCTTCAGCAGCCTTTCTAGAGATATGTGGTTCCCAAGTAAGTCAGAGCTGTATTTATGATTTTAGGAGTCGTCTTTTAGAGTCCAGGGACAGTCCAGGATTCTGAATTTGGATCAGCCATCGTTGCTAGAACTGTGGATTTACCTCAGCAGCACTACATGAGCTTTGGCTTGATTTCAGGACTTTTCTCAAGTATTGGGGTTACCTGTTCAGTGGTTATGTGCAAGTGGTGTGATTTTTATGGTGTTTCGAAGGAGAGAGATAGAGAAAAAGGTCTTTTGTTGAAGATACTTTTAAGAAGTTGGTTGAAATCAAGAGTGCTTCTTTGTAAAATGTTCTGATAAACGTGGACTTTTTTTCAATCTTTTTCATTTACTTAGTTTTCCAGCCTTCCAGAGATATTTTGTCTCACCACTTTTGAAGTTATTTGTTTGTAGTGTAAATTCAGCAGCACTATTGGAGTTATGATGAGGAGTGACTAAAGGTTTAGAGTCTACAAAGATTTCTGACATTCGTACTGGAACTAGAAGTCAGAGAACTATATTTTGGTCCCAGTATTCAAAGTAATAAAATGTGCATGAGTAGCAAAACCTGGGAATAGGACATCCAGTTTTAGAGTTATGGTTTGTTTCTGGTGACAGAGTTGGATTTATGGTGTGACTGGACTGGCATCGTTTCAATAGCCTTAGAATTATATTTTGTTTCCATCCTGCTATAAGAGCTCTGGCTTGTTTCCAGTAGTCAGGAACCATGATACTGCTCTAGGCGTTATACTGAAATAATTTTAAAGTTTTTAGCGGTATTTTTAAGTTAGAATTTGGTTGTACAAGTGTTGGGACTCCAGTGTGTCTCCCAAGTTTTGGAACAGATGTGCTTTTGGTAGAATTCCAGAACAGCTTTGTTTCCTGTGATTTATGAAGATGTGTTATTTATTCCAAGGAAGTCTGAAATTGGTGTGATTCCATTGAGTTCTGAGAACATGGCTCATGGCAGCATGAAACTATGTATGTGTCAAGTAAGCTGTGCTGTCGTTGCCTGATTCCAGAGCTATTTTTGTACCTCGGCAGTTTTGGAATGTGAAGAAAGTGAATGTGTTCATCGTATTTGCATATCCTGACCTGTGCTTTGGGACTTGAGCCTCAGGCTTCTGAAATTACCAGACAATCTGATTTGTAATGATTCATGTCGAACCGAAATTGCATGGGAACAAATTTATATCAAAGTTTATGGTTGACAGATTAAAACTTATGGTTTTAGATGTGAATGTTACGCATGAAAAAAAGGTATTTATGGAACCCCTCATTGTGTGAAAAAATGTGATACCAAAGTTATATGAATTTGTTACAGAAGATATATTGTGATAGTAACGTTCGGTACAATAAATTTGCTTAAGAATAAAAGTTCACTTCCCATTTGAAATGTGTATCAAGAAATAGTGTGATGTACCGTACAGGTGAGGACGAGAAATTGCTCGCGTCTTCAGTAATGTTGATTATGAAGAAAATGGAGAGGCATCAACGGGTCTTGTGTACTGTAGGAATAATCATAATGCCCTTTGGCTTGTCTGGGTGGGGAATTATTGACCACTTGGCTTCTCTCTCTTTAAGAATATCTCATTGTTCCGTTGAACGATGAGCATCAGGATGCGTCCGGATCGGCTCGCACCAGAATCTTTGGAAGACATAAGCACGTCGAGTAAAACTGGCCTGTGTACTACACTACTTCGTGACAAGGTTAATTAGTTTAGAGTATTTATTTTTTGTTTTTTTTTATTATGCCATCATACGTTTTGATGTCACACATTAGTTTCCATGACATCCACGTCATGTCTATTTCCTGGCTGTGTCAGTACCACGTTTTACTGAAAGTAGATGTCAAAAAGAATATTTTTTGGAAAAAAAAAAAAAAAAAAGAAGATGGGCACCAAAATGTTGATTTTTGTCACGTGGTTCCCCGTGTCTCAAACGCTACCGGTGTTCTTCGATGGTGTGTTCCCTCTACTTCCTGAGTGTCTCCAGCTCATGCAGAAGACGAAGCCGGCGCCGCTGGCGGACCTCGTCTATGCCAGCCTTTCCCGCGTGAGAGAATAAGTCCAGGATGGAGCGTCGCCTCTTCTCCACGCACTGGCCGGGCTCTGGCCGTAGATGATGGGGGGGGAAATTTAGACAACAGAACATATAGAGAGTGCATGGAGTTTGTAGCCGTAGTAGCGAGGTTGTAGACAGAGAGCTTTAGCGGGATGATCATAGAGGTAGATGGGCCGTAGTGGGGGGGACTGGAGGTAGATAGTCGACAGATCGTAAAGGTAGATATGCCTGATGAAGTACATGTGCCATTTCTGTTAACAGTTGGCACAAGTACTGGGTTGTTACACTCTAGACATACGGGATCAAATGTGCGTTAGAAAGCCACACAGGTGATTGGTTATTAACTACTGTGTCGTGTAGACTGGATAGCAATTCAAACCACGTGAGGAGAGTTTGGTACAGTGACAGATCTTGTAACGAATGGGGTGACTGAGTGTTTAATGACTGGGGATGTATCAGATAGCCTCAGGGAAGGACCGTAGACTGTAAATGATTTTGTGATAAGGGATGTGTCAAACGTTGCCAGGAAAAGACTATAGACTTCCTTGAAGAGTTCCTGATGTACAGGGACGTATAAGGAGAGTAATGTATACTAGGAATGATTCTAGATAGCTAGGGATGAAGCATATGATGTTTAGGAAGGACTGCAGGGAAAAGTGTGTCGAGCTGGACGCTTTTAGAGTTTATGCAAGAATCTTTTCTGTGGTTTTGTTTTCGCGCGGTAACCATTCACATCTGCGGTACAGTTGTATGGAGGTCAGGCGCCAACCAAGTAAGTTGAGAGTGTGTGAACCGAGAGAGACTTGTTATGGTTTGCAGAGAAACTTCGTACAATCTTAAGGGAGTTGACGTTACAGGCGAGGATGCCCCACCCACCTGTAAGATAGTAGAGGTAACACTCCGAGTCGTCGGCGTCCTCGGAACATGGGTCCTGGTGGCACTCGAGTCCCAGCCCACAGTCGCCGTAGATACCCCAGGGACCCCCGCATGTCTCCCCCAGAGTCTGGGGATGGAGAGCGGCAGAGCAAAGTCTGGCTCAGAGGGACGTACGTGTTCTCGTGTCACTGACGTAGAAAGTATGGTAAAGTGATCTTCAAGGTGAATTAATTTACTCTAATGATCACGTTAAGTACATATAACTGCATTTGAGTAATGGCCTTCATGTGCCAAGATTCCTTAAGAGGAAAATGATATCCAAGAGAGTTTAAAATGTTCTTGCATAGACGGTACGTCAGGTAGACTCACCCCAGCGCAGACGGTACAGCAGTCACACAGGTCCCTGGTGGTACCGGCAGGGCAAGCATCTGGGTCCATCTCGGTGCACTTGGCGTTCTCACAGTCGCAGGAGATGCCCCAGCTCCTGCCGAGGTGGTGGAAGCGGGCGGTCAGGGTGCTCGTGGTTGGTGGCTCAGACTACCACTGGTGGGTGGTGTGTGGTGGTGGGTGGCTATAGGGAGCTAGTGATAAGGTAATGAGAGAAGGGGGCGTGCTCATGACAAAGTTGGTGTCGAAGCAGAGACCATAGATAAACATTTTATCCAATCACTTATACGATTGCTTTTTACTGCCAAGCTAAATGACAAGGATAAACGTTACACTTATAAAGATACGCGGAGGGCTACCTAGATTGATTCGTGGCGTCCAGGTCTAATTTGACCAGCAACAAGTATCTCAAACTACCAAGATCTTAATTCAGCTGACTCGTGAAAGACGCTGAACAGAGGTGAGGGCAGGCGAGGAGAAGCGGGTGTCAAAGGCAAATGTCTTACTGAAAGTTTCGGGGAAAACCTCGCGTGCACAGGTATGTAATCGCATCGGCCTGCACTTCACTCAACACAAGAGAGGTCAGTTGAATTACGCGTTACGGGCGTCGTACGCCATGGTTCATAAAGCGTGAAACACAACACAAGTAGTTTACCCGGATGCTGCTAAGAGCAGGAAGGCTGCCGTCAACAGCCATTGTTGCACCATGTTGTCCTCGTCACCCCAACCGTCACACTGACGGACAGGCTGGCCTCTGAACTCCCAGCTACACACACACACACACACACCCTCCCCACTCTTTCAATCGATGACGTTATTTAAGTAATTTCATCGCTTCGTAGGTCGGCAGGAAATATGTAGAGAAATACGCTTTTGTTAGCATTGTTATTGTCATATTCTCGGTGTAAATAGGCGACAAATCCTGCTTCCAGTCCTCTTCGTGAGATCTACCGAACCGTTTTGTATTCTAAAAGAAAAAAAAAAAAGACGAACGACAAGGGAGATTTGAAATGTATTTGTGGGTGTTTAGTCATGCAACGCGCACACACCGCCCACCGGGACAGCTATAGGCTTCCGGTCCCGGCTATCTCCGTGAGGACCCCAGCACCGCTGCCGGGACCGCAACTTCACCACACTCGCGACCGACCGGTCACTGCCCTCGGCCTACCATCATCCCTGTAAGCCCATATACTGCCAACACCGCGCGCCAGAGACACTGCGCATCCTCGGCCAACATCCAAGGCCAGCACTGCCTCCCTGTGACATCATTTGTGCTTTGGCATCACTTCTATGTCTAGCCAGCCAGTATTCACAATTCTGGAATTGTTCCTACCGTATTTCCAGCACTGTTAGTCAGTGCCAACACCTATCATTTACCAAATCATTATGAGAGAATTGACAAAAGAAACGAAATTAAAAAAAAAAAAAAGTCCTGGCTACACAGGTCAACCCCCGCCACGTAACCCACCTTAATTACTCTCCCTTTAAACGCTTACTACTACTGTCGGTAGACGCTCGACGGTGTTTCTGGTGTGATGTTGAGATCTAAATAACTTTATGAAGATTTGGCACTTGATGAGGTGGATTGTCCCAGCGAAACATGTGTCACATGTAAAGCTAAATTACAGGTTAAATAAAGTAATATGAACTCCTACTGAAGTGCGCATTCACCTTCATAATTTTCATCACGGACTAGTGATATATATATATATATATATATATATATATATATATATATGAAGGTAAAATCGCACTTCAGTATGAGTTCATAGAGTTTTATTTAACATGCAGTTTATCAATACATGTGTGGCACGACTAGTTTCGCGGAGACAAACCGCCTCTTCAGGTGCCAATAATCAACATAGTAATTTAAATCTGGACATCACACATCATATATATATATATATATATATATATATATATATATATATATATGAGAAAGTTATGGTAACAGAACGGTCGAAGTCCAATCACATTGGGGTTATCAGTTATATCAATACTAAACATCATAAGAAGAGCTTCAGCACGACTCGCAGACATTGAAGGAGTGAGGAATATGAATAAGTATCTCCTGTGTGTATTTACAAGAGAAGAAACGACAAATATCCCTCACGCACATTCTCAGAAAATATGTTTATGTAGATTAACAATAAACAGAAAAGAAGTTCTTAACTTAATTTTACTGATAACCCGGAAGCGAATAAATCCCTCTGTTTCTGACAGAGTTTATCCAAGAGTCTTAAGCGAATGTAAGGAAGGAACGAGAAGTCTACTGGCTTGTCTATTTATTGAGTCTTAGAGTTCAGTTGGCGTATTGTACAGTAAAAGTGGGTGTCCGTTTACCTCAAATTACCGACCTGGGACGGCCATCCGCAGCAGCCTACAACCTACACTCAAGAGAAGACTGGAACGCCGCCCACTAGAGCCACGCCGGTCCATGGGTGATATCCTGACGTCTTATGTTCGCTGCTGGGAGATGATGACCCGGTCATCATCTCTCATCTACTAATGCAACTCTAGACCACTGACATATCTCTGTCCACAGTGACAACTGACTATCACATAACAGTTCTACTCCATCAGGTGTTCCAACTGCACTCAGTGGTATCACCTCCACTGTACATCACGGTCATCCAATGGAGACTACTCAGAACACCGGGAATGCAGCAATCACTCAGACAGCATTCCTTACGACCCCATCAGAAAGCCCCACATCCCCAGCACAAACATACAGCAAAGAACATCACAGAACGGAGTTCTCACTTTTCATCAGCAACCCATTTTACTTCTCACAACCCTGGCGACCAGCTAAAGATCTTTACGTCAGGACCAACGGCATTAGAAACAAGCACACAGAAAAACTCACACAACTCAGAGAACACAACCTCCACAATAACCCTCATCCAAGAAGCCAGACTCACACCCAGATCCACCCTCCCACCTTTTTACTACAACTCCACAGCAGTAAGAGAGGACACACAGCAAGGACAAGGAGGAGGACTCGTAACAGTCGTCCACCAAACCATATCCCCCTCCAAGGCCACTGACACCAAACAATAGCTTTCATACAGCGACAACACCTTAACAGTTCAACCCATTAAGATAAAAGTTCACAGGATCATTTAAAACATGATCATCATTTACAGCATCCCTCTTCCACATGCACCACTAGGTACCCTCACCAACGGCAGGTCCTCACCAGTTTGTGGAGGCTAAATGCAAACGTACATCCATTCTTTGCTGACAACACACCCATCCATCCCACCCAATACAAAACCATCAAAAAACTCCATGAATACGGAGCCGATGTGCGTGTGCACCGAACCTCCAGCTCGCTTGTCCTACGCGTAAATGAATGCGGACACTTGCCGAAATGGCAAGATGTCAGGATAATCCACAAACACTTGGATCAGGAAATGAGAAAAGTAGCTGGGGCTGCACATATAACAGCAAATAACGTAATAAAGCATCGGAAAGGATTACTCTGCTGTCAAAAGTTGAGGGAAAACTGGTGGTGACGTCCTCGAAGTAGACGGAGCCGGCGGTCGACACCAGCCAATCATGGGGGAGGCAACGTATAGACGCCCGGCAAAACAGAAGTTTTTTCATGCAGGAGGGTGAGAGTCGTGCACGGAATAGAGTGAACTGGAACGATGTCGTATACTGGGGTCGATGTGCTGTCAGTGGACTGATCCAGGGCATATGAAGCGTCTTAGGTAAACCATGGAAAGGTCTGCTGGGCCGGGATGTGAATAGGGAGCTGTGGTTTCGGTGCATTACACATGACAGCTAGAGACTGAATATGAGCAGATGTGGCCTTTTTCCGTGTGTTTCCTGGCTCTACCTCGCTGACACAGGAGTGGTGCTACTGTTTACTGTGGGGCGGGGTGTCGCCAGGACTGGATAAAGGCGAACAAGTATGAATATCTACATAGGCTTACATCACCTGTAGTCAATGTGAGCCTGATGGGACTTGACCGGTTTAGACCCCGTTGCTCATGGACGTGAGACGAAGGGTATTCGATTACTAGTAATCTATTAGTCGTATCCTTATTAGGGCGATCATAACCGAGTGGTTAGCGTTCCCAGCTACCACGCAATTGGTGAGGAGTTTGAATCCTTGCTGTTGGAGGGCATTAAATATTCTATCAAAAATGCATATTATATGGTAGTATGGGTTTATAAGCACTATTTCGTGTTTCATATACCACAATGTTTGAACATTTAGGCTCTGTAAAATGCTATCTGATGGTTGTATGAGCCTAATGGGATTTGGCCGATCTAGACTTCGTTGCTCACCGATGTGGAAGGAAGGGTATTCGATTACGTAGTATATGAATAGCTATTTCCCTATTAGCGGCGATCATAGCCTAGCCGTAGCGCTCCCGCCAGCCACGCTGGAGTCCCGGGTTCGATCCTGGCTGTTCGAGGTTTGCATGTTATATGGTAGTGCACGTTCATATGCGCTATTTCGTA
>JAYMFT010416827.1:0-17887 GCA_038088735.1 Panulirus argus | reverse complement strand
ATATATATATATATATATATATATATATATATATATATATATATATATATATATATATGCGCTAAAAGATTATTGGTACTATTTCTCTATTTGCATTTACTGCACAGACTCTTCCCCGGCGGAGGCAGGCTATCGCATCTGCCCTCAACTAACGCATCTGTTTGAGGTCATCCAGCCGTGCCACACGAAGCTCCGCCACTGTGGTATATAACCCCATCAGGCCTGACAGCCTGAGGTCGGATGCCGCAGCGGCGGCAGCGGCGGCGCCGCTCCCTCCTCCCTGCTACACCGGGAAGTGTCAGAGAGGGACAGAGATCAGTGCGGTTCTAATTTCCTGGGCAGGACGGTGCGGCCCTTCATCAGGACGGTACGGGACGGTAAGATCACTCTGCACGACGGTGCGACCCTTCAGCAGGACGGTACGATCACCCAGCACGACGGTACGACCCTTCATCAGGACGGTACGCGACGGTACGACCACTCCGCACGACGGTGCGACCCTTCATCAGGACGATACGATCACTCAGCACGATGGTACGAGACGGTACGATCACTCAGCAGGACAGTGCGACCCTTCAGCACAAAAGATACGATCCTTGGGTATAATGGGCTGGTCTTTGACTTGACCCTTCATGGGCCATGGACAGAGAGACAGACACACACGATGCACACATACACACACACACACAGATACTCAAGACACCGTCCACACAGACACAGACTAAGACTTTACTTGAGCCGCTGGAGGGGAAGATGGGGGTGGGGGAGGGAAGGAGGGGGGAGGGGGAGACGAGGGAAAGCATCAGGAGGCGAGGGGGGAAGGAAGGGAGGAAGGAAGGCGGCTGCGATCATCTCAACGTTCCCCTTCAAGACGGGGCGGGGCCGCCATGGTGGCACGGCCATCGGGAGAGGGAGAGGGCTGAGGGGAAGGCTGGACTGACCCACGGGTCCTCCCGTCACGAGTACTCCGGGACCTTGGGATCCAGACGGACTCCAGCTCGTACCCCGACTACAGAGAGTCTGGACGTGGGTCCTCCCCGACCATGGAAATCTGGGTCTGGATTCTCCTCCCATCCCTGGAACACTAGGGTCTAAGCTACCCTGTCCTTGGGAGTCTAGGGTCTGGGTTTTCCCGTTCCTAAAAGTCTAGGGTCTGAATCCTTCCGTTCCTGGAAGTCTGGATTCAGGCTCCTTCTGTCCCTCTGGCCACCGGATTCTGAGAGCCACGCAGACAGACTGGCCATCGCTGGACACCAGAAAACACTTGTGTGATTTGCTTTAACGTGGAATCCTACACGCCTCAACTGCATAACCTGGACACCTGCTCCACACGGCTTCACTGTTAACCATCAAGTCTGGATCTTATGGAGGGGAGGGAATACCTCCCCGGTGCTCTGGCTGGGATTCAATACCTCTCTCTATTTCAGTAGGAGAGGGGAATACATTCCTGGTATTCTGGAGGAGTTGGAATACTTCCTTTGTAGTTCGTAGATGGGTGATTATCTCCAAGGAGGCACCTCAGGCCTGCGTTACCTCAAAATCTGGTAAAGACGACTTGGATCACAACATGAGAGACATGTCTTAACCAGTCTGGGTCCCCACGACCAGCATGTCAGTTCAACACGAGACGGCAAACACTGGTGATGACAATAATGTGGAAAAAATTATCATGATCTAAGGAGGTAAAATTAAATTTAGCTGATCATTTACTTTCCAAACTTAAATTCGCCTGCCAATTAGTCAAGAGAGCCTGTGGAAGAAAAGTCGTTGCAACCGTCAGGATCACGGGTGAGAGCGTGGATGGCCCTTGCATTATCATCAACATCTGAAGATGGTGTCGACTGGTGGTTAGAGCTTTGACGTGGACGGCCTTAATTACCCTGGTGGTTGATACAGGCCTAAAGGCTAAAAGAACCAACCACTGCTGAGACTCCTACACTTACGTGTGTGTTCTGAATTAGGAAATTGGATCCTTAATTTCAACTTGAAGACCCCGACTGACCCGCGGGAGTCGTTACAACTCCCATCCCTCACCTTACGACCCCTCAGGAAAAATCCAACTCCTGACTAATGACAGGGACGAAAATCGATGACTGCCACAGTTTTTCGTCCACACAGTACGTCGGCCAATTCACAGAGAGAGAAGAATATGTGGGATGGACCGAGGGCCAAGCCATGACTAGATGCGCTTGGCCTCGGTGTCGCCACTGGAGGGCCCCGCCCTAACCAGATGCACCAGTCCATCCACTTACGGCGTGGCCCTCTGTGGCGGCGCACGGCACTAAGTGCACCCCACTTTTTCCCGTGGACCCTGATGGGCTAAGCCATGACTCTGACGTTGAGGGTACAAACCCTGAGGGCGGGGCCATGACACATCGTCTCCCGGTGGCTACTCCCCAAGTGGCTCGGAAGAAGCTACAGAGCGGCATCTAAAAATACCACGACCCCACTAACTACGTGACCTTGACCCTTGTATGCACGATCCAGGGGATGACATCTGTGCAAACTATCCCGCCACGAGACGTGACGAGGACAGAAGCGTCACGTAAAAAGATGATTATGACGGGGCGAGGCAGAGAAGCATTCAAAGAGAATGTCTTCACATCTTGTATCGCTACTGATTCAGCTGGGGCCAAAGATGATGCAATTCAACGACATTCATCACCAAAGTGTGTTCAATCGCATACGTCAAAACATGGCAATCTGAAAGACTCATCAAAGCCAAGTTCTAAATTATAGCGGCGGTAACTTCACTGCTCTCTCTAAATGTCAGCAGTGGCCACCGTATCTCTTTTATACCACCATCCCACAAGGAGGTCCTACGTCCTTAGAGAACATGGCCAAGTAAATGGGAACCATCTCGCTCTATCTTAGCACATAAGGAACGTCAGTTCCCTCCTTAGAGAGGCAAGTCGTTCTGCAGTTATCCCTAACAAAGATACGTAAACGCTCTCTTCACAACCTTGGAGAGAACCTACAAGTCATACGTCAAAAAAGCCTGTAAACTTGGACTACAAATAGTCATAAATCCTTCCGTCAGTCAAAATTTGACTACAGTCAGGACTACATAGAAAAACCTATGTTGGGATAAGTTTAAGCGTCACCAATCAATGTAACTGGCACACTTACAGTTAGGTAACGCCAGGTGACCTTTAGTGCACAGGTGAATCACTAAAACGACAAATGAAGGCACTGGTGTATACTTGTGTGTGGTAAAACACGAGTTGTGACATCTGGTGAGCTGTGCCACACCCCGCTGCCATGCCCGTATATCTCTAAAGACCCAAAACCTTCCTGAATATGACACACATTGATTCCAGCAGCGCCAACCACTGCACAAGACGACTGCACCCTACCACTACCACTGTTCCACCACACAAGCATCCCATCAACAATACTGCAACGTACCTCGACCCTACCACCAACGGTATTACGACACCCATGCGTTACGACCCAGTACCATCACTGGTTCTGTCTTTCACAGATCACTCGGTAAAAGACCTGCGTATATAACTGGGACTACAGAGACAGTGCAAGTTCCATGTACCCTCAACAGCTTTTGGTAATGTGAAGACCTCTGCCACACAATGCCTTGTCAGCTTGCCAGGTTTTATCTCACTTCGCTGACTCCACCAAAGCTTTCGACCAAGTCGTCCAGAACGTTAAGCATAAAAAAAAAAGAAAATCAGCCATCAGCTGTACGCTTCCGAGGGGCCATCTCCACCTTCCGGTGCCCTCACCTGAGGCGCGTCCCACAGGACACAGAAATGGGACCCTGGTAGCTTCCTCATCCTTGCAAATGATGCAGTGATGGATTCTACCATTACTACCGCCGTTGACATCAGCTCTCCTGCCTTAATTGCTTTCCACAACACCACTGACAGCCTCCATCAATCAAACCAAGACTCTGTTGAAGCCCACTGACTTCAATTCCACCCGACCCGTGTCCCTCTCCCTCCTGCCTCACTAGGCCCAAGGCCCCTCCAGGTCTTCGGTCCACCAAGCTCCCCCGCGTCAGGCTGGACTACGAACGCAGCTGTGGGAATAAGCTACGTACGTCAACACCACCACCTGATCCTCCAGCTCTCGCCTCGACACTCTCAGTCCACTTCATACACTTTGATTCCAGCGTCTGGGCACACAAAAAAGATATCAACACAACTCCCGTTATACCTCCCTCCGCCTTGTCTTCCTCCTCCCTGCCCACCAGACATCAAGGGTACTTGACGGTGTGCAGAAAACAGCTCGGGAACTGCACCACCCTCGCCACTGCCACCATCTGCCAACGGAGATCACTCGTGTTGTAATACGCCAACACAAACCGCAACGAGCCCATCACAGATACGAGACCTTCCCCGACCCAGCCACAGCGTTCATCACCAATGACCAGTAGTCTGGCATCGAAGCTGTCATGTAAATATCATCCTTTCAGACTCTCACGTAACCCCATCGTCTATAATGCGCGTATTCGCTTCGAGGATTGTCTGCCCTTGGCTGCAGGTCATTCAATAAATGGCTAAAACTACTCCAACACACCTGCAACCCACCACCAACACCACCACCACAGCTGCACTCCACCAGTACTCCTCCAACACAACTGCGCCACCCCCACCACTGCCACAACACACGTATACCCTTATGACCGCCACTCGTGCTGCCTTAACACCGGCCGTGCGTGTGTACTTCGGACAACACGTCGGGCCCCCCTAACGGCCGAGATTGTACCTTCTTGCGCGTCCGTCTTCCTGCTGCCCATTGTGGCGAGCGTGGTGGACCCTCCCTTTCAGGGGCGGACGCCACACGGCTGCAAGTACCCTAGAGCCACACACGGGAACCCTCCTCCATGCTCCACACTGGCATCTACACTGGCTAACGTGGGCCACTCAGACCGCCCTGGCACAGGAAGCCCTTCAGATAAGGCTTATCGCTATCGGTCAGTATAAACCAAAACCGGATACTTTTAAGGTGCCGTGACCCCTGAAAAATCACAGAACACATATTTCTCGGCGTCCCACAAACTCGGCCTGTCGTTAGAGTCTCTTCTGTACCCGAGGCCGCCACAACACACAGTCCAAAGAAGCGTGAAACAGATCATAACCATAGACGGCTAACTCTAGCCTAATCTGATAAGTCAGGATAGTTATCGGGAGCCAACCAGAATGCAGATGATAGCGTAATCTGAAGCCCAAACAAGACCCCCCCCTTCCACTCTCTATCCCCAACATGCTGGCTACTGACTGTGGTAGCAACCAAGGCGGGCTGGTCTCATGGCAGCGTCATGCACTACGACTTCACAGCTTCCCTTCGTGTGTAGACGTAACGGAAGACACACGTTTAAACTGTGACGTTACGCCCGTTACGGGAGGCTGGTGACGGGACTTGAACACGACATACTTCATTAGCAACACGTATCCTCACTTACACATCTGCCAGTACAAGTGTATATAGCATATACCCTTAAATAAAGCATAAAATATGGATATCCCATTGTAAAGTTATTAGGGAATACTCAAACTGAGTCTTTGTATATAAGTATGTGTGTATGTGTGTGTGTGTGTGCGTGTGTGAGTGCGTTGTCAGATGCTGCCTGCAAAGCGAGCTAGAGTCATTGGGCAAAGCTGTATCATCGTCAATGGAAGGAAAGGATTACAGTCTGGTCGAGGACGTTCTCGATTCAAAAGTCCATCACTTCCCTGCTCCATAGTGGAGTTGCAGCCTGGAAGGTGCAGGAAGGCTATTAAAAAGGGGATTCTAAGGGTTATCGAAAAACTTGGCTGCAGCCGAGAGTAGAATATAATCAGAGCAAAAAATACGCGCAATATAAACAGTTGACAAACCCGGGTGGCAATTTACTGATGATATGTTCACAATGGCTGGGAATGGGGCAGTTCTTGAACACCAGCCCACTCGGGTCTGACCAAAGAACACCCCACCCCTCTGATCTCCTGAACCCAGTGCGCCACCGCTCTCAGGATGAACACGGGGTGCACGGTATTAAACCGGCCGTTTGATACCGGCACAGATCAAAACAGTAGCAGCGTGTTAAGTGATCCCGAGTGAGTGAGCGAGTGAGTGAGCGAGTGAGTTCGAAGCGAACTTGCAACTCGGCCGGGGACTGGAGACCTCAAGGTGAGTGGAGTGGAGTGGAGGCGGGTGAGGTGCGGTGCGGTACCTTCCTTCCGACCAGCTGGATGGGGGTTAAGGTTTGGGGAGAGGGTGCCGGAAGGACTAGTGCGTGGTGGTGGGCGCCTCTTGACACGTGCCGTGAGAGGAGTCAAGTTTGGAGAGAACAGATTACTGTGTGAATGTTGTCGATCTCAGGCGGCGGGAGTCTACCGGCTTGTGGCTTACATGACTGTTGGAGGATCTGACGCTCTCCTTCCTGTTTAAGTTATCGTCCAGAGTAATGCCGAGGAGCTTGGTGTACTGACCAGCGTGGAGGGTGCTGGAGCCTAATTCAAACAGCGGAGAATGGGACATGGTTGGAAGCGATGTGGATAACCAGTGGTCTTGATCTGGCTGAGGATGACGCGTTCGGCAGTGGTCCTGCTCACCAGTGGCAGAGCCGTCGACCGTACTTCCACTCGGGCAAACCATCAGGGTATCATCTAAGGATGAGGAAACACAGGAGGACCCATCTTCTTCTTTCTCTCGCCAGCCCAGCAGTACGCCAAAGGCGAAGGTCTGCAAGGCGGAGATGATGGCATCTCGGAAGCGTGTAACCTGACGAGGCCGACGGAGGTCAGCGAACCAAGGAAGGAGACTTGTCTGCAAGCCTAAGGTTTGATGGTCTTCGTGATGATTATGTAAAAGGCTAACCAGGTCGAGAGCCGAGAATGATCCGAGTCCCTCTAGGTTTCAAACAGATAATGTCTTAAAGAAGCCTGACGAGTTATAGTGAGGTCGAGGGGGTTCTTCGTTATGACCATGCTACCCAGAGTCTACGGAACTTCCCGCCTGTGTGAGCCCAATTAACACGAAACTCTCACAAAGCAAGGTGGGATCGGGGCGATGACAATGGCTCGTTAACTCAATGGAAGATGAAAAGGCGTACTGACTACGGTGTTGGGGAGACGGGCACTATGACTGACGGAGGGAAGAGTTAATGATGAGGCAGAGCGGTCCGGCTAGCTCTCTGGATGTATTTTTTTTTTTCTAGTTCCAATGGTACCATGAAGTGTTCTTGGGGCACTTAGTTTGTGTGTGATGTGGGGGAGTGAATATAATGCCATACGTAATGCCCGGGGTAGCTTCACAAGTTAGGGAATGGGAACAGTGGACCTGTCTACCACCTACACGCTGTACAACAGTCTAGTAATTTCTAGTATTCATGTAGTGCCTCAGAGGGCGCTGGTGATGAGGGTGTTGGCTGGGAGGCAGGTAGCGTTGGAGGTATCCGGCAGATGATGGCTAAGTGATCGCTACTTGAGTTGAGCTGCGTCTTTATTGGAGAGGTGCTTAACGCAAGGGAGAGGAGGAGTAGGAGGAGGAGGAGGGAGTCTGATTATTTAAACCGCTTAACTCTTTTTTCATTTTCCGTTCCTCCTTCACGCTACTGGTTGATCGTCCGACTGCTTCAGGTTGCTGTAGGTAGCCTGCTCGGGGAGTAAGAGTCATGTGTAACGTGTCACTAAGTGCTTCGCTACGGAGGCTCTTGCGGAGGTCAGTACTGTTGTGGTCTGGTAACTGCGTTCGGCACTTATGTACACTGGATGTGGTGGTCCGTCCAAGGGGCCCGTCAGCTCGGGTAGGGTCCTATGGGTCTCTGCGGACACGAGACACGATTGGTAGGCTTCTGTGCCCACGTAATCACCCCTGTCAGTTTCTGTGTGAGCCAGCCTTAGTGCGTCAGTGCAAGGGGAGGATAGTATCGAACAATCCAGTGTCCAGTTTCTGTGTGAACCAGCCAAGTGCTCTAGTCCGGGGATACGGAACAATCCGCCGTCCAGCGGAGGACTCGATAAGCAGCAGCTGGTGTGTCTGGGGACCGGGCGCCAGATGGGGGGGGGGAAGGAAGGGGGTCTTCGTGAGTGTGGCCAGCCATAAAATAGACGTATGTGCAGGCACACACACACACACATACACACCATTCGGAATGGGAAACGCGAGAATCCTAGTGGTGGAGTTTCTTCATTTACGAAGTCAGTCACGTGTTTGCTGTGATTTTCTGCAATAGATATGTGTGTGTGTGTGTGTGTGTGTGTGTGCTGCCACCTACAGGCAGTAGTGGCTGGGTTGGGAGCTCCTCGTAAGTCGTACTGGTTCATGTAAGGTCGAGTGTTGACGTGTGTTTGTGTGTGCAAGTCTATTATGTCGTGATGACACGGTTGCCATACGGGATCCCTGTGTGGGGGACATTTCGTCAATATAATCACACGGCAGCTGCGTAGTTACAGGGCTCCCCGACTCTAAGGTAATGTCAAGTATTAATGAGATGGCCCATCCGTCGTATCTCTCTGTTGCAAGGAAGGTGTGTGTGTGTGTGTGTGTGTGTTATTTTTTCTTCCTATGGATCTGAATGCCACAGTGGTGGCTATCACACATACGTACGCATACCCCGAGCCAGGTACCCACTTATCGACCAGCCCCGAAGGGAGAATGAACAACTGGGTTGGTCGCCCGTCAAGTGATTCCCGCGCCCAGGATTCGAACCCGGGCGGGGGCTGGGGGCCCGTGAGTGTACTCAATGGTCTGTAACATTAACCACCACACTAACATTCATTCTTAATGTATTCAATAATGCTGTAGTGTATCGCGTTGTATTTCACAGGTTAATATCCTTCTCTACCTGGAAGCGAACCAGTTGCAGTGCCTCTAAGCCTGTGACAAGTGACCCCAGGTCATGGAAGATGCGAGGACAGGAGGAGGTAGTGTCCCGGGAGGGAGGTAGTGTCCGATGAGGGAGTCAGTGTCCCGGGAGGGAGGCAGTGTCCGATGAGGGAGTCAGTGTCCCGGGAGGGAGGCAGTGTCCCGGGAGGGAGGCAGTGTCCCATGAGGGAGGCAGTGTCCCGGGAGGGAGGCAGTGTCCCGGGAGGGAGGCAGTGTACAAGAGTGACCATACCGTGTACTCCAGCAACACATGTCAATATGTTAAATACTTGATAAGGTAACCAGCCCCCGGCCTTGCCTCAACTTCAACCGCTGTACCGGTCCGGTCGGGCTCAGCTGACGTCCACCCTCGACTGCCCGGCCTCTCTTCCTGCCGACACTCGGCCCACGCCCACTGCCCGGCCTCGTACTACCTGCTGACACTCGGCCCACGCCCACTGCCCGGCCTCGCACTACCTGCTGACGCCCAGCCCACGCCCAGCATTCACACGACAGACCCGACAGGTGAAATGATGACTAATGGCCCGCCGGAGGAATGCATTTTTCATTGATGTCTTCTTATTGATGATAAGTCATGGCAGCAGAGATAAGACCATCATCCCACCACATGGCCATCACTGACTGCTGTCATGGATGAAGATGTATATTTCTAAACGGGATGACGTTAAAACAACACTTTTATTAAACACAGGATGAATTAAGATTTTTCTAAAAAGATAAAGAAGTTAGAAGCAAACATTTCTAAACACAGAACGAAGTTTAAAGAACATTTCTAAACTCAGGACGAAATCAGAACATTTCTAAGCTCACGATGAAGTTGGAAGAACATTTCTAAACACAGAAATGAAGTTAGGGAAACACTTTTATATACGGGATGAAGTTAGGAAAATATTTCTAAACACAGGAGGAAGTTAGGAGAACATTTCTAAACACAGAATGAAGTTAAAAGAACATTTCTAAACACAGAATGAAGTTAGGGAAACACTTTTATATACGGGATGAAGTTAGGAAAATATTTCTAAACACAGAAGGAAGTTAGAAGAACATTTCTAAACACAGAATGAAGTTAAAGGAACATTTCTAAACACAGAATGAAGTTAGGGAAACACTTTTATATACAGGATGAAGTTAGGAAAACATTTCTAAACACAGAAGGAAGTTAGAAGAACATTTCTAAACACAGAATGAAGTTAGGAGAACATTTCTAAACACAGACTGAAGTTTGGAGAACATTTCTAAACACAGAATGAAGTTAAAAGAACATTTCTAAACTCAGGATAAAGTTAGGAGTACATTTCTAAACAAAGGATCAATTTAGAACATTTCCAAACACAGGAGAAGGTTAGAACGTTTCTGAACACCGTATAACGATCATTTTCAACAGTTTCCTGTCAACAGGGCAAGCAAGTTCATGCGTATAACATCATCAAAAGAATAATATGTAAAACATCTTGTGCCTCCCCGAATAACTCACTTCCATATATAAAGGCGCATTCTAAATAACAGAGTAATAATACCAACAATGAAAAAAGCACCCAACAATTCACATACGGATAATAAACACAGCAATATTATTACACCAACAACGGTGATAATTGTAATGAAAATGAATATAACAACATACGAACCACATCATTAATATTGCTTCAATATCGACAATGAATATAATTATGAAAATTATAACAGGCATATTACTGAAAAAAAATTTTATATTGTCAATAAATGATGGTATTAACAATATAAGTCACAACAACGATAATAGTAATAAAAACGACTTGGTAATAATAATAATAATAATAATACAATAATAATATAAATAATAAAATAATAATATAAACAATAATGATAATACTTATAACAATGTTGAATAATAATAACAATTAATAATAATAATATTGTGATGACAATAAAATAATAATAATGAAAATAAAAAGATCGTAATCAATAATCGATAATTAATAATAATAGTAATAACGGTGGTGGCGGCACTGGTAATGATGGAATGTTGGTGGTAGTGGTGTTGGCAGCGTTTGTGGTAGTAAGTAGTAAGTAGTAGCAGTAGTAGTAGTAATAGTGTTGGTACAATGGTAGTGGTGTTGGTAGTGGTCGGTAACAATGGCGGTAGTGGCAGGACAGGAGACGACCCCCCGGCGGCAGGGGCCAGGGCCAGGACCTGCCTGCCCTGACCCCTGGGGGAGGGGAGGCAGAGGACCGAGACTTACCACTCTGTTGGCTGGTGACGGTGAAGAGGTTGAAGAGCTTGGCGTAGATGGACGAGGGCCGCTGCTGCCTCTTGAGGCCGTCGCCCTTGGCGGTGCTGAGGGCGAGCTTGGAGGCTGGGGCGTCCCCTCCTGCCGGCACGCCCACCTTGGCCGCCCAGCCCTCCACCACCCGGTCTCTGAGGGACTGGTGGCCGCTGGCCTTGGCCCCGGCCTGCTGCTGCTGCGGCGACGGCTTCAGGCCGCCCGAGGCGTGGCCGTTGCTGCGCTTCCTGACCCTGCGGCTCCTCTCCTCTACCAGCTCCAGCACCTCGAGCTCAAAGTCCTCGATCACCGTGGGTGCCGGCGGCATGCTTGACGACGAGGCGAGGCGAGGCGAGGCGAGGGAGGGAGGGAGGGTGTGGTGTGTGGCCCTACACACCCAACTATACCCACACGCTCATTGCACCGCCGCGCACCTCGCTCATTCTAAACCCCTCTTCACCTGGCCACATCGGTCCGGGCGACACCCAAGGCCACAGGGGGGCGGGGGAAACACTCGCAGGTGGTAGGTATTATGATGCCACAAGGTCACTACACAATTGCCTGGAATTACAACAGCCAGCCCCTCCCGTGTGACCCAAGTGTAAATATAGTTCTCAAGTTGTCACACGTACGACACGGCCCCCTCGCGTTACAACACTGGCTGATGAGGAGGGTCTTAACTTGCCAAGTGTGCATGACATGACCCTCTTGAGCTACAACACTGGCTGATGGATACTTACTTATGGTGGAGTGTGTCAGTCAGGATGAGGATGAGTGAGTGTTTGTATGTAATAATTCTACAACATAACCGGTGAGGGGCACATCTCGCGGTAGCCTCTACACATCTACAGCGCCCCCTTCAAAAAACAACAAAAAAATCTAATAATACAAAGACGAACTCCTGTAAATCAGAAGGTGGTACGGAGAGGTTCCGGGCTGGGTGACCAGCCTACAATATTAAGGGAGCAAAGTAACTTCACCAGATACACGGACGGACCTAATGATATGCGGACACACGATAACAGACTGACTTAAACACAGACGGAGGGACACAGAGAGAGAGGAATGGACGGTTGTTTAAGGGAGTACAGAACAACGGAGACGGGAGGCCAGGCCCAAGCTGTGAGATTTAGTAGACGAGACTAACACCCTTCCCCACGGGAAGCTGGCTGGCGAGGCCCCGCGGTCTTCTGACGAAGGCATGCCATGGCTGCACGCGTCTCGGGGAGAGCTAGCGACGCTGCTCCCCCGACGCAGGCAACGGTAAGACAACCTGAGTAACGTAACACGACCTAAATCAGCAACGTAAGGCAACCTAAGCAACGTAACAGGACCTTAAATCAATTTACACAGGCTAACACCACCAATAAACAGCATCACTCGTTCTATTAAGTGATGGATAAAATAAAATATTCCACGTCTGACAGAGCACCAGTATTTAACCCCTGAACACGACGGTGAGACATATGAGCACGACGGAACGAGCCTTGAACACGACAGTTCGACTTATGAGCACGACGGTGCAGCCCTTGAGCACGACGGTTCGACCCTTGAGCACGACGGTTCGACCCTTGAGCACGACGTTACGACCCTTGAGCACGACGGTACGAGCCTTCAGCACCGCAATAAGACTAATGGACATGATGGTCTAGCCTTTAACCTTGACCCTTAAAGGTTTAGAACATAATATCTGCCCCCTCCACGGCAGCACAATCGGTAGAGCGTTCGCCTTCTAGCCCAAATTCCGACACTGGATCCCGGGCTGGAACGCTTCGCGAGAATCGATGCGGAACATGATATCCAAAAAAATCTGTTTTGTCGTGGCTCAAGAATCGTACCGTCGTGTCTTAGGAGTCGTGCTATGTCGTGGCTGAAGGTGGCTGAGAGCGACCAGTACCTTAACTCGAGGGCACGCCACTGTTAACTTCCTCCGACAAAGATCCAGACGGTTGGAGAAGCTGGTGCGCCAACCAATTCACCACAACGACAACTTGATGGATCAACATCCCGTCTGTCAGTGGTGCCCGAGGCGGGGGAGCTGGCAAAAAGCTTGGCAGGTCGTGGCCATTAATACCCAGGTCACAAACTACAGGTACGCCAACGCTGCCATCACTTGAAACGGGAGCAAAACCCTGCTGAGATTAATCTGTAAATCTTTGTTATGTCAATGACATCTATCTTTCGTCTCGTACATATATGTTAAACTCAAGAACTCCCCCATCACTTTGCCTCTTAAGATGCAAATTTATGAGCTAAGGTGACACAGGATGTAATTAAATTCGTCATCTCCTGTAGTGTGTCAAGTCCGTATTATGTATCACTTTGGATCTATAATGCTAACAGGAATACGTCCGCATTGCTGACTTAAGAGACGAGGTAATGTGTCACATAGCGTGTGTGTAGCGGCATGACATAAGTAACATATTGAGCGTATGGTTACATGGGCCCGTGTTGGGGAGCGAGGGAGACACCAGCATACATCTATCACCAGAGGGGCACCGCGGGGTTCGTCTCCGCCAGGTAGCACCCCGGCAGAAAAGGTAAGAGTCTTCCCCTGGCGTGTAACGTGTTATTGGTAAAGTGTCTGGGAGGCGCGGCAGGAGAAGAACATCCGCCCAGATAAGGTTGGCCCCACCACCAGCACCACCACCACCGCCACCAACGACTGCCGCTCCACCACGTCTGTCGCCCGAGGAACGCGTCGATAACGAGGCTTCTTCCTCCTCCTCCTCCTCCTCCTGCAGCAGCAGCAGCAGCAGCAGCGGCTCTTGTTCATGTTTACCTGGCTCTGAGCGACGGGCCTGGCGCTCCTCCCTGCCTGCCTGCCTCACCCCGCTCACAGATATCTGTCCTCAACACGATCCACCTCCAACAGCATGCGTAGCCAAATATGCAGCCACGAGTGGCTTAAGTGTTATACCTCGCGTAACCTGGTCCTGGCTAGTAGCATGATGTAGTCTGACGTAGTCTCAGCATACCTTAGCGTAGCCTGGTGTGGCCTATTACAGTCTAGCGTAGCCAGCGTTCAGTCAAGTCCACAAGACGATTATGGCCATAATACAGGAGGGAGGTATTCAGCGCATAGGGCGGCCCAGAGAAATCATCACCAGCGTTATTCGCATAACATCTCACGACCCTTACACACAAGTGTTGACCAATCAGACGCACAGGTGCAGGGAGAGGTGTGTCTCCCTTCCCAAATATCGTCTGCCACAGCTAGAGATGGTAACGGGGCGAGACTATTCTACCCACACAAACATGGCTTCTGGCCCACACACAAACACAGGCCCTATGTCTTCATCAGTTAATGCTGGCCAGGACGTGGGGACAGTGTACAGAGTGGGATTTTCCATCACAGTAAAATGTGTAAAGTAAAACATGTATATGGAAAAACCAATAAGATCAGTAGATTATACGATGTTGCAACTGCTAGATTAAGGCTAGGCTATAAGTACTACTGGCGCTTTGGCCTATCTGGAGATGTTAATCGTGTACACTGTAAAGTTTGTGGTCAACGATTTGGACACAAACTAGAAAACTGTTCTAGAATGTGAAAAAAATAGAACCGTTTAGGGATAGATCTAAACAAACCCTGCAAGAAATGTCACAACACCTTATTGTTAATGACAAGATACCTGAAATTTTAAGTTTGTATCCACTTTTTGCATCTAGTAGGTAGAATTTAACATATGAAACTATGTAACTATGTAATGCATGTAATATCAATCCACGGGTCTGACTAAGACTCTTTGTGACCCCTGTAATCCTTTTGCGCTACCTCTCACAGGATGAGTATGGGTGAACAATAAGTTTGCCGGGGCTTTCCTTGCACAAATAAAAGATACTTAACAGACCATTGACTAAACACGGCTGACTCATAATGGCTGCTTCTCAGTGAAGATTAACATGCTAGAACTAGAAACAGTCATATTTACAAGAATTGAATATATTTGGGATGAAGCAATTCATCATATTTTACACAACACACATATCCGCCTCAGAGCCCATCACACCATAGCTACACACGGGTCGCTTTGTGCCAGTAATGGCACCACGAGCACACACCCCAGACCTGTGCCAGTAGTGGCACACTCGACAACAAGGTGTCATTGACAAGAGCCAGTGTCAAGCTTAGTCCTCGCTAATTTTTACACACGCAATATATTCCCAATTAGTCACTAGTTTTTATGGGGAGGAAGCACTTCAAGACACTTTACACCTCACACACATCTATGAGGCCACTAAGTACACACAGACAGCCCTGTGCCTGCAATGGCACCGCAAGCACGCACAAAACCTTTCCACACACTCACAAACAATGTATGCGTGGCTTTATGTAAGTAGAGAAAATAGAATATTACTCTTTATTTGTTACCACCTAAAAATGGATGATACTAACAATATCAAAATGCGCAAATATACATATTTGTATTTGCATTTCTGTGTATATGTAAGCATCAATGAATAAGGATGGGTCTACCCAGACAAGAACCTGACAGGGCTCCTCAGCATTTTAAGACATTACATAATTCAGCTGCATCCACAGCCAGCAAAGTGGTCTGCCCAACATCAGAATATGTGTCCTACCTTTCATACTTCTTAGTTTCCTCTTCAGCCATCTCAATTCCTTTGTTCATCACTCTTTTTCTTGTCTTTTCTTTTCCTAATACTATAATCATTTACTACTACAATGATTAAATGAAGGGTGAAAAACCCACTATAATTTTGAATGCTTAAGAAAAATCACATAGTTCTAAACTTATACCTAATTTCTAAACTCAGTCTCGACATCATATCATTCGGCAAGATTACTGGGCCGACATAAATGTAGCTTTACAGAATTGTTAATAGTAATAATATTCTACTTTATGGATATTATCTTTCTTAGAATATGTAATAATCATTATTTTTTATTTTACAATTATCTTAATTATATAGTTAATTATAATGATGTAGAATTTAAACAAAATATTATCAAATTGATAAAAATTTATCTTATAGTTACATATATGTTTCACATCTCAAAATGTATAATACTTTCTTCTAATAAGTTAAACTGAATTCCCTTATGTTTCTGGTTAGCGAAGGGTGAGAGAAAACCCAAAAAACGAAATTTTGACGGCTTCAAGCCTAGAAAGATTGTCGACGAACTATATCCTATAAGACAAAGAGATTTGCATCGAACATAACTAATGTTTATACGTTGTAATTTTATTAGATACTTCATAACAATTATATTCCAATTTACTTAATCATATACTAGACTTTACGTATAATGGAGTCAAGATACGGATACAGTTGGAGTTAATGATCAAAATAACATTAGTATACTTTAGTTACGAAAGAATCTTTATGTAAAAAACAAAATATCATACATCGTTTCATTGAAAAGCTTTTCAATGTATTATCATAGTTATGAGATAAATTTACTTATATGATATGTATATCTTCTAATGTTTTAATTTATAATAACGCACACACACACCTACTAAACTAAAGGTACATATGGGACGCCACATAGCAATTGCATCCCAAGCACATGTGCCGGTGATGGCATACCTAAGAACGGGCTGTCACTGACAACAGCCCTTGCCAGGCTTTATCTTGGGGTCTTTACACACATACACACAGATGAATTAGATTTATTTGGGATTTTGCAGTTTATCACATTATACAACACACTCAAGAGCCCACTGCACTACAGTCACACACTGGCCTCCATATGCCAGTAAAGGCACACCCGAGAGCGGGCTGTCATTGACAACAGCTCGTGTAATGCCTAATAGTGGCAAATCTGCGAATCTTTACACATACTCACGCGCGCACACGCGCAAAATTATATAATTGTACTTTTATGTGTATATGTAAGTGTTACAAAATAAAGATGAGGCTGTCCTAAAAGAATCTTATAGAGCTCTCCCAAAATTACATTAAATATGTGATATAACTAGCAAGTTGAATCCACAACCACCTAGGCAGTCTCACTGCCATATGCATATACCTTTCTCTACTTCAATATTTTCCTACTTCTTTACCTTATTCTTGATAGTATCATTATTGCTGCAAGCTAAATTCATATTAAAGAATTTGAGTAAGTTAGGAAATAAGGTAAAATTATCACTGATTGGCAGAAGAAAAAGATTCTTGGTATCAAAGGGAGGTTTGGGGTTAACTATAAAAAGATTTCTTTCCCAACATAAGAGATTTATCAATGAAAGATCTAGGATACTTCAACCTGGATGCAATAGAATATATCTTCTCAAACTCTTTATCAGTAAATTCTGAATGATAATTTCTTAATTCTATCATGTTGAGCTGAGTATCAATGAATATAAGAACAAATATTGGTGGGTTTTCTGTAGATACTAAACTTAAGCATGCTTCCAACCCAATGGATTACGCAATCTAAAAAAGAAATGGTAACATTTTCCCACTTCAACAGAAAATTTGATTGAAGGTACTGAATTGTTAGGCAAAGGCAGAAATATTTGTAAATTTCACTTGTTGGCCAAACACAAAGGACGTCATCTACATACCTAAACCAGGTTGATATAGAGGGTAAGATACCCCTTAGTGATTTTGCTTTAAAAATTCATGTATGAATTACTTAATACCAGTGAAAGAGGGTTAACCATCACCATACCAAACTTTTGAGCTGTCATTGACAAGAACCCGTGCCAAGCTTAATTTTTGTGTATCTTTACACACACACACACACACACACACACACACACACACCACATAAACACACACACACACACACACACACACACACACACACACACACACACACACACACACACACACACACACAC
>JAYMFT010416816.1:0-17888 GCA_038088735.1 Panulirus argus | reverse complement strand
GAGAGAGAGAGAGAGAGAGAGAGAGAGAGAGAGAGAGAGAGAGAGAGATCCTATAGTGCTGTGTCAGCAGTATGGCCCCGGCGCTGGGAAGAGGGGAGGAGGGAGGAGGGGAATGGGCGCTTGGGGGAGAGAGAGAGAGAAAGAGAGCGAGAGAGAGTGAGAGAGAGAGTCCCCCAAACACCATCATATCTCAACATTTTCCACACAGCCAAGCTTTGTTTTTAACTTAACCCCGTGTGGCCTCCGGAGATGCGTCAAACAGCGCGATGATGATGAAGACGAGGTGTGGCGATCCGTCTTCCCCCTGGTGGCCGGCGGCCAAGACTCTCTCACCCTCTCTCTCTCTCTCTCTCTCTCCCTACTCGCGTGACACCACAGGTGATGAGGTTGTCCGTCTTGCTATAAAAGCCGTGGGGGTCAAGAGAGACACACACAACACACACACACACACACACAGCCCCACGCTGAGATGTTAGCCAACACGAACAGAGGAATTGTTATCACTAACATGGTTACTCAATTAATCCACAGAGTAAACGAGTGATTATCTGATTGATCATACATAGAGGAAGCCAATGGTGTAAACGAGTGATGAACAGATTAATCATACAGAGAGAGAGAGAGAGAAAACGATCCAGGTCCTGCCCATGACAAGTGTCAAGTGCAACATAAATTCGTCTCACTTTCTCGTCCGTGTATATGGATACTGATCCACCCTGTATTACTGTTATGCCCGTATTAAATACATGGGGCTCACCTGTATCTGTATGACCCTATACACACAACACGCCGATTACCTGGGGTGAATGGAACGACAATTTTTCCCGTCCGGGTTCGATCCTCTTCGTCCTCCTAACCCCTCATACGCCTCACGCCCCTGAATACGCCAGCACCGACCCGCTAAAGTCTTTAGAAATACGCCATATTTCTCCTGACCCCGATCAAGTCTTTGAAAATACGCCATATGCCTCTAGACAACCACACTGTTTATTTCACCCATTTGCTGTGCGCTTCTTCCTCCTCGCCTGTCATCTTCCCCACTACCCATTAGATGCCCCATCTTATCAGACCCCCTCCCTGGCCCATCATCTCCCCCCCCCCACACACACACAGGCAACCTTCCCATCACCCAGCCGGCCGCACTTGGCCTGACGGATGGGACGGGTGGGCAAGCAGCGACAACCCCAAACAAACAAGGGTAATGTACGGGGTCCTTTGGGGTGGGTGGGGGGAGCCCACCAACCTCGCCACCGCCGCTCTCTTCATTACCATATGTTTTCTCACGTTGAGACAAGTCATTCCTAACCCCCCCTCCCCTCCTCCCCTACCCCGAGGGGGACTCTGACTAATGCCGGGAGATAACCCCACACGCAGGAGGGGCGGCAGGATATTCCATCCACCACCTCCTCCACACATACGCAGTGTACAGCTAGTTAAATGACCGACAGGACTCCTCTTCCCAACCACCCCTTCCACAGGACTCTTGTCTCCCCCTTCCTCCTCCAAAGGACTCCTCCCCCTAACCCCTTCTTTCTTATAACCCGTCCAGGAGGTGTCCTCCTGACATGGCGTAGGATGTTAGCAAGTCTTCATCCTGATTAAGATAAAATGGGTCGTCTTCTTGATCTTTCTTTTTTTTCCCTGTCGTGGTAGACGGGCGTGAGGAAGGAGGGAGGGAGGGAGGGAGGGAGGACGAACACCTCCGACCCGAACCACTGGTGTGTAACGTAAGATCGTGAGGGTGAAATAACTTTATGACGACATGTTTACGGCCGTCGCTATCTCTGTCGTTCCGATGGCTATTTAAGTTTCGAGTTTCGCTCGAGTAGCAGTGTCCACCATCGATCACTACAGAGCCTGTGTGTAAACACTGTTAATGAGAGAAGTACTGCGTGAGTGTAAGAAAAAAAAAAAAAGAAACAGTGATAGAGTCTGTATCTATTCACTTACGAGTACCTAAGACTGAGAGAGACTTTGCTACGAGGCCTGACGAGCGTGTGGCACTCACCACAGAGAGACAGAGAGAGACAGGGAGACCCCAGCACTATCAACCACACCATTTCTCTCCATCTGTCTCCATCATCCACCCACGATACACACATCCCTCGAAGTCACCACACGTAATTCTTCAGTCCCCGTGTGTGTGTGTGTGGCAAATCTGCTGCACCCACAACCAGGACGATTGGCCACCGGGTCAACGCGTCCCCGCCAAGGGGCACCGAGTGCACGTTAAAGTCGCCTCTCTTGAGGCATCGAGGGAGAAAAGCGAGGCAGCAACAGCAGCGGCAACAGCCCCAGGACCATCGAGTCAGCAGCAGCAGCAGCAGCAGCTCCAGGAGCGGTACCAATAGCCCAGTAATACACTTCGGCTTATTCAGCACCTTGGGGGGAAAAATCATGAGGGCTATTTAATAACTTGCAGCTGCTCGGGTTATGGGCAGTTTGTATTAGCATCGGGGTTATGATTGCTCCCGAGTTTGACTTACAACCACCATTTTCCTAAATCACTTTCAGCTCCAAGTGCCTCACAACAGCCCAGACGGCCATTTCCAACCACGACTTTTCGATCTGATTTATCTAATTAGCATACACTCAGTGTCGCCTATGTTATGGCCGTGGTCAATATAGGAACCGAGTTCCCAACGGATGGCACCCTCTAGAGCCTCTTCTGTTACACTAAATCCATTGCGTCTTCCCCATCTTCTTCCTCCTCCTTTCCTATACTTCCTTTTTCTTCCTTATCTCTCTACTGCTCTTTATTCCGCTCTTCTTCTACATTATCTTCTCCAGTTCCTCTTTGTCCTTCTCTTCAATTCACCCTTTTGAAATTAGCTCTAAGAACAGTAGTAACAGTACTGGAAGTAGTTAGTAGTAGCAGTAGCGGTAAGTAGTAGCAACGACTCATGGCAGCAGCAGTAATGATACAAGTAACTGACAATAGCACCAGCAGTAACATCAGAAATGCCAATGGAACCATTAGTGACTGTAGCAGTGAAGCAAATACCAACAGTAGCAGTGATAATGACAACCATAATAATAGTTATAAGTGGCAGTTACACTGCTAATTGTTACTACCCTCTCTGCTCTTTGAGACGAAGCTCTGTATGGCAATGGGAGGAAGGGAGTTTTTACGACTCGTGGGTCCCCCATCTCTTGAACCATCTCTTATATCAGAAAACTTCTTAAAATGTCTGCAATGCGATCCGCATTCACTAATTCCCTATTCACTTTATACCATTCAACCGGCACTCTCATATACTATAAAAGTATATCTTTAAGTCCTTTCTGAGTGAGTGTGTGTGTGTGTGTGTGTGTGTGTGGGTAGGTGGGTGGGTGGGTGCCGGATCGTCGGCCGCTGCACCTCGCCCTGACAACCACTCCAGATAACAGAATTAAAGACCAGAATAATCCACGTTCATCTTGAGCATCCTGGCCCCGCCCCTCTTCCCCTGGGTGTAAGATGATCGCGGACTCATCTAGCAGCATCATTAGCGGCACGTCGCCCTCCGCAGCCACTCAGCAAGGTGAGTTACGGCCCGACTCCCCCATTCGCCTGTGTACAGGCCCCCAGCAAGGTGAGTTCTTTTCCTTCCGCTTCCGATGATACAACCTCGTCGTAGGTAACTTCTTGCCGGCAGTGTTATTACTTACAGCCGGAGTCCACTAACATCTTTCTCATATATATATATATATATATATATATATATATATATATATATATATATGTGTGTGTGTGTGTGTGTGTGTGTGTGTGTGTGTGTAGCAACATAAATGCACTTACATAAATCGGAACAGAAATGCGCATTCATACATGGGTCATGACGCTCTATCCATAAACAAATATTGCTCCAGTTACGATCACTGTCGGCAATATTGCTCCTGTCGTAGTCAAATCCAGGAATACTCCCCGAAAACACAGCTGACAATATTGCTCCAGCAAAGACCATAGCTGAGACAATACTGTTCAAGCTACGATCATAGGTGTGGGAATATCGTCGGCTATCGACCATAGCTGGCAATACTGCTCCGGCTATGGTCATAGCCAGAGCAATATTGCTAACGGGCGGGCCGGGAAGGCAGGGTGTTGCCACCAGGGTGGGCACCAGATAATGGCCGCTCCGGCGAAGAATATTAAACGGTTTATGGGCTCAATATCGAGTGTGAGAAGGTTCATATGTGTTTTTCGTGGGGCGGAGCAACTTCCTTATGGACCGCACGGCTTTGGTCTCCCGGCTGCTGCCCCGGGGTTACTGCTCTGCTGGCTTCCATCTCCCATTTCCTACTTACCTACTTATTCCTCAAGTGTCCTACTTATCCTACTTATTTCTGAGGTTATTGCAGGAGCTCACAAGCGTTTCCAGTCTCTCTTGGCATCCCTCTGGCGCTGTTTAATGTGAAAATAATTGGGGAGGGGGGTCATAATGCATGAAAGTGCGTGCGTATAATCCGTGTTCGATGGTACGGCCGCTGAAATTTGTGTTTTGCATTACTCCCTCGTTCCTTTAAGATTAAACTTTCTTACTCTCCAGTAAAGGAGAAGTTCTTCAATCTGACAACTTCCCGAAGGCAGTAATGCAGTAAAAGGAAGTCTCTTCCTGTCCATAACCCTTCCTCGGGGGTATAAATCCTCCATAAAGTTTATCCTTTACCAACGGTTTGGATTTAAGTCCAACAGTTTTCACTGACTCTATACCCAATCCTTCCCTTACAGAGCCTCATCCTTCCCAACAGTTCATTTTGATTTTTGCAGCGAGAGCGAGGAGTTTATCGTACCCTCCTACTCACCGTGTGGCCGGTGGCGCAAGAGGATACGTGGCCAATAATAACAGTCATTACACTGAAACCGCTGTGAAATTAACGAGTTGAGAGACGACTCGAACCACATTACAAATATATGCGTAGGCATTTCGGCCAGTACATACAGTTGTCTGAGTCTGCTTGCGAACTATGACCAAAGATATTATAAGACTATGTAATGTTTGTAATGAAGCTTATGTAATACACAAGTTTTTTTTCTTTGCTTTCAACCTTTTTAATATCAGCCCACTGGTCTGAAGACCCCACATCCAGAAGACCACCTGAGCCTCAAGACCTTCCCTCCAGCTGACCACCTAAGCCTCAAACACCCTCTCTCCAGTAGACAGCTTGGGCCTCAAAACCCAAGACCCGCCCTCTAGCAGACCACCTAAACCTCCAAACCCCATCCTACAGCAGACCACCTCGGCCCCAACAGCCGTGGTGAGTGGTCTGACTTAAGACCTAGAACGGGTTCTCCTTCAGGACATTCCCTGGTACCGTCACTTTCTGACTACTAAGGATAAAGGTACTGTGGTGAATGGCTACAACTGACGAAAGTAGACGTAGGTCCAATCCACCCGTGTAGAACATAGTTTGCGAGTTCATCATACAAAATGTGGTACTGTTATGACCCTGGCCATGATGCGCCACCAGAGATGAAACTCTAGTGGGATGGAGAATGTGCAGGGAGGCAAGAAGGATGTGCTAACCAGCAGCCGGGAGGGGTGTGCTCACTGAGAGAGATGTGCTTAGCACAAGCTGCTGCGCCGTATATTTCCTAAGACCATCTGGCTGGAGTTACGTAGGTCAGTTGCCTTGCTTCATGACCAACAGATGTTACGTCCGCTATGACGTGTGATGTATCTCTCTCTCTCTCTAACATTCTTTGCTTGGCTTCACCCATTCGTTGCCTAAATCTTCCCCTTCCGTTTTTTTTTTTTTTTCCCTCGGGTCTTTTACCCTCAGTAATACATCCCGGCGACCTCTCTCTCTCTCTCTCTTCCTCTCCCGCTCCCTCCCCCAAAACACAGCTCCTTCCCTTCCTTCATCCTTCCTTTCCCATCTTAGCCTTTCCTCTCCAACTCCCACCTACCTCCCTTTCTCCCCCTTCACGTACAAATATGTACCCTATTTCTTTTCCCTGTTTTAATTTCCATACGTCTTCCAGCCTTATCTCTCTACAACTACACTAAACTTCCTCACTTTTTCCTTTCATCTTTCCTTGCCTTTTCTCACAGCCCTTTCCCTCCCCTCCCTCACACCCCTCACCCCAGATCATGTAACGACTTCTCCCGCGTTTATGTTTGCGTCCTAAACATTTACCCGCTAGACCTCTTTAACACGGCCCATCGCCGCTGCTTCGGGGGGGTTCGTTATGCAAAATTGGTGGGTCTAAAATATCACACGTACTGGGTTGTAAGTGGCAGCACGCGCGGTGAGGAGCGGATCATTCGGTGATAATACTGTCGGGAGAGGCAGTTGACGTAAGGGTCTACCAGCCAGACGCTAGTGGTGTTTCCCCGCCACACGCGCCGTTGCGCATGGCGACCCTCTTTTGTTCGCGCGCCAAAACTCGCGCTCGGGGAGAGACTACATCTTACAATAAAAAATAAAGGGGGCGATCTGTTGACATTTTTTCACTTACCGATTTTCCTGAACTCGCCAGTTGTCCACAATTATTTCAAAAGCACCCGAACGTGTATTAAAATAAGACGTTCAAACTTATAACGTGACGAGAAAAAAAGAAACGCAATAACACCGTCATAGAGTTCCTACTTCTCATGGTAGAAAAAATCAGACATAAATTACTGAAGATTATGTAGCCTAAGAACTCATAACCGCTTCAGCCATCACAAAGGTCAAGTCGTCCTCAAGGGTCGTACTGCCGTGCTCGAGGGTCGTACTGCCGTGCTTAAAGGTCGTACCGCCGTGCTCAAGGGTCGTAGTGCCGTGCTTTAAAGTAGTAACGTTATGCGTAAGACACATACTGCTAAGAGTGATGCGTTATCACGCCAGATAGCATGGTGCAAGTTATCACGCTAGACGTAACAAGGGTCAAGATATCACGCCAAACAGCACGGGTCAAGATAGCACACCAGATAGCATGATACAAGATATCACGCCAGACGTAACACGGGTCAAGATATCACGTCAGACAGCACCTAGTCAACATATCACCCTAAACAGAGCGGTTGGTATGCCACCTCCCTCTCCCTACACTTGCCTCCCTTCTTGAAATCCTCCAAGCCTCCTCCCAGATCTGTTCTTCCTCCTACAAAAATGTTCCGGACAACCTCCACAAAATCCAATTTTGTTTTCGTGTGGAATCTTCCTTTCGTTCGACGTGAATCCCACTTTTCGTCCTCCCAGAATCTAATTATCGTCTCCTTCCTTCAACTCAACTTTACTCCCTCCTCTCCCCCTTTCAACCGGGTCCTCCTCTCCCCCTTAAACCTGCGTCACCTCCCCCTGAAAACTTGTCCCTCCTCTGCCTTAAATCTGCGTCCACCTCCCTTCAACTTGCAACCCCCCTTCTCCCTTAAACCCGTGTCCCCATCTCCCTTAAATTTGTGCCCCCTTCCCCTCGGTCATTAACCGCAACGCACCATATAATATAACCTTGTCTGAACCTCTTAAAAAAAAAATAATCTATTCTTGTCTGACCGGTCTGAACCCGCCAGCCGCTATGATGAATTGCTCCCGGGGACCTGTGATCTAAATGTTTCATTACCCATTAAATCTGCCCCGACACACTCACCCTAATCTCAATTACGAACTTTTGAATAGTCAAAGACAAACCGTTTCCTCTTTTCTTCGTTAGGGGGGGGGAAGAGTTGGCCCTAAAAGGGTTCATTTGGGTAGGTATCAACGAGTCTTTTTTCTTCTCCCTCAGATTTTTGAAGAAAAGTTTGATAGCCAAAGTTGGAGCGACGCCGGCCGGGGTCTGGGCTGACGGAGGTCGTGAGGGTGAATTAGAGGAACAGTGTAATGAGACAGATTAACAGACAGACTAAAACATGCTCATAAATACTGGTATGAAGACAGGTATACAGGGAGACAAATAAAACGAGAGTGAGCAACAGAGAGGCAACAACAGACAAACAGCAGACAAACAGACAGACAGATATCCGGACAGACCAGTAGCCTTTCAACTTTTTCCCCTGCGGAGGGCAGGGCAGTAAAACATCTCTGGTTCAGGTTTATGATGAAGAGTGAAGCAGGGAGCGAGAAACGTTAATGGAGTGTCGGCCTTGTTAGCGGATCTGGTGGGGCCAAGTGTTGTTGATAATTTCCCCAAGATGGGTCGTAAAGACGGCCGAAGAGGTCGGAGGGGATGACAGGCTAACTGCTTGATAATGTACCAGCCAAAATGTTTTATTTAACTGTGACTCAAAGGTGGAGGGGTAAGTCAAGCCTTCGGTAAAGGAGTCGTCATTTGTGCCTCCAGCTTCGTTATATAACCGAAAATATAAATTGATTGAACACGTGAAGATGTTCGAGATAATTCTAAGGCAATACACGCGTTCACTGCATACATGGCCCTTAGCGACAACTACGAAATAGTCGGTAGATTGTTTGGGTTTTAAGCCTATCACCTATCAGCAACATTAACGCCGCGAGATCAAACTATATCCACCAATCCAATCGAAGTATTTTCAACGCCTTCAGGTGTTATGAATGATTCTATGACCACATATCACTATACATCTGGCCCATCACCTACTAAAAGGTTCGTTCGCTGACTGGTTGCTTGGGTTTCAGGCCCTATCAACTGCTAGGGTCAGTAATGTCGTCACCTTCAGGGCACATCCACAGATCGAATAATCTTTGACACATTATACAGGTGTTAAGGATAGTTCTATGGCCACATACACTTATCACATATATGACCAATTTGATAACCCATAACGAGTTATTTTAAGTTTATTGATCAATCGAGCATAATGAGATCTTGGGCTAAATGTACGCAAAGTTCTTCAGTATTCAAATACGACTGATTCTTATTAAAACAAGTACTACAAATCATAAAGAAAATAACTAATAAAAAGCAATAATCAAAAATACTAAATTACCTCAGAGCATAATAAGAGCTGTAGTGTAACGGATTCACATGAAAGTGGGACAGTTAAAAGTCTAACAATAAAAAAAAGTTACATATTTCAAACATTTATATGCAATGAAGACAATGTTATGAATAATCAGGGTACCAACATACACAACTTCCCGTCCAAGAGAACATTGTCGTAAAGCAAGCCTATAACGTAATGTGATGGGCCAAAGTACACACTGTCGTCCTCAGTGGGATAACATTATCTAAGTTTGGAGAAGTAATCATAATATCCTCGTAATCCATCGTTATTAGCGGTGTTCAGGGGCTAATCGGTATAATAATGACAAATATATTAAAAAATCATATGAAGGGAATTCCCTGGAAGTGGGTAGGGCTTCTTAGTAATAATGAAAATGTGGAATAACGCATAGATAGGAAAATTAAGGACTCTGGCAACAATCAAAACATTTGCAGAAACATATCTTACCTTATTTCTTCCTTTTTTCACCTTTTATACGATTACATGTAGACTAAAGAGTTCACGTTTCAACCGAAGTTCTGCTTCACGTGTAGCTGAGCACTTACATGTTGCAGTAACGAGATAAGCACAAATATAAAAGGGAGTAAACTTCTCGCTGACTGAATTTATTCTTTCTGGAGAATGACATTCATAAGAGAATGAAAGGCATAAGTAAGAGAATTAAAATCTATATACTTTGTACTGAATCCTTTTTATATTTGGGAAGAGTTAACCATAAATCGGTTTTTATGTTATATCTTCCACGTTTTTGTTTAAAGAATAAAATATTGTTTACTTGTAAATATGCGTCGTGTCCAACTTTTGACGACCTGCTCAGCACGGTTGGCGCCATCTGCTTGGATGGACAAAGGAGACATCAGAACGTATTGTATGGGTTTTGTTAGTCCTTATATTTGTTGTGGAATCATTAGCACAACATATAAGTGAAGGAGGTGTGAGTCAGAACCTCAGTTACAACGTGCGCACTCGTCATTTACTGGAATTAAGGTAGAACAATGGTAAAAACTTGTTAAAGTACAGACACACTCACCAGCTACAAAACCACAATTTGACAAAGTAATTATATATTCATAGTGAGCGTATGTGATCTGGGAATTATCTTGATAGCTTTGAGATGTTCAAGATTGTTTTATTTTACATACGAGTGCATATAACTAGGTGAAGACTTGTGTTTATCCTGACTAGCCAAGTGAAATTCAGGCAGCAAATCACACTGAGGTTGACACCGTGGTTGCCTTGCCAGCCACCGCGTTGGGCGCAAGGTCTTCCCACAGCTTGCGAAAGACAAACGAGGAAGATGAAGGTAAGTAGGAAGGCGAAGGGCCCATATATTCAGTACATAGATGCACACAGGAAAGTTAACACACACCTTTTGCAAACAAGACAAATCACAGAGAAGTACAGAAGGTAAGTCACAATATTATAGGTTACATAATAAGGTCCAGTAGCTTGTCCCTTTCCTCCACTCTCCTTCTGCAGTGGGAAAGAAATTGCATTGTCCAAGTATTACATTTTACTTATAGAGTTTTCATGTAAATTATCATAGGTGTATTTTGTGACCATGTATTTACCCATAGAGCTGAATATTTAATAATGATAGTAATAGTGATACTTTATTCAGTCAATTTGTAATACATGATACAAACTGAAATTCTTTGTGGATCCAGAGCCATGATATACACATTCAATCTCATACACAAGGTAAAAGAAAATAATGTAAAAGTGCAGTAGCTAAATATGTTACATCATTTAAAAGCCTAGTTTGTGTGTAGATTTTATGATGAAAGAATATTCAAAAGTAATCAAACCCGTTAGTAAGGCTAGAAAAAAATATCTAACCCTGAGGCTAGTATTAGGTAGATTTTATAACGCAATCCCAATTAATGTAACGTAGCTTAAGAATTAGTTTAGGTGAGATCTTGTGTATAGTACTCTATCCGAATAAGGTTGTTAGAAGAATCTTAACACATATATTGCACTCTTACTCTTTTCGTGATTTTTCTCATTATTTATTAAAATTCTTAACCCATTTCTTTTTTATCTTCAAAGTCCTACCAATAATTTTGATTATGTTATGAGTCAAGTTTGTTAGAGAGTAGTGCCTATTTGTTTATTTTCCATAATGGACATAGTGTTTCTGCACATTTATCAACAAGAAGAAATTATGTTTATTAGACTGGCTGTTGTTTATTATCAGGAAGCCCGTCCTAACTACAGTTTTATAACATTTGTATATAGACATACAAAGCATTTTATTGATGGCATGGGTAGAATGGTACACAAGGTAAGTAAAAGTGGAAGCAAGTACAGGGCAAAAATTGTCTCAAGTATGCATACAGTAATAATTAGCTATTAGACGCACTTTTATGTGTTTAAGTATATACGAGTGTAAAACGAAGGTAAGGATGGTTAAACCTTAAGAACGATGTCAGCAGATAGATTGTAGATTGCTTGGGATTGGTTTAGCTAAGGACTGCATTGGTAGGGATTTCATTGTTTTAGGTTAAAGTATTAGGGATTTAAATGCTAGACGTTGTGTTGTTAGTGGTTGCATAAAGACGTTGTATCGATGGTTATTATATTACTAAAGGTTCATAGCTGGGTGCTCTACGTTTAGGTGCAGTAAGAAAAAAAATTAGTGATGAGTGGGCAGAGCTTTAAAACGAGCGAAATGTAGGATTGAAAAAAAAAATGAAGTCACCGCGATTTTTTCTCCATATGCAATTGCATGTTTAGAGTTAAATGATTCTAGGATGATTTATGTTGTTGCCCTCTAGCCAAAGTAATAGATTTACATGCGGCTTATTTGACGTGTTTGGTACTGTTCCTGATTTGATGACTTTTGAGCCGCTAAAGGAAAAAAAAGTCATGTTTTGCTTCGTTTACTACTTGCAATGAGTTAAAGCCATATGTAACTAAGCGAAGCAGAGAGAAGAGGGGGTTCAACGAGAGGGGAATGGGAGTGGCTTCATCGTGACGGGGAGTGAGTGGGTTCAACAAAGGAGGTGGGGGCGTTAAGGGCACATTTGCAGGGGTCACAATCAGCTGTTGGGATTAGTGGTCACTACTGTATAATCGTGATTGGTCACACCACAGACCCGGCATGCCAGGGCCAGCCTCCCCCCCCCCCCTCCCACCTCTTTCACCTCCCCCATCTTTGGCAAACATGGTGAATGTGAACGGTCTTACTGTGAGGTTAACACTAAGAACTCTGGTTAATGTTAAATCTCACGGTAGTTATCCTTGTGTTAACACCAGCTCCCTGTTGACATGTTAATTTTGATAGTTAACACTCTCGGGGTAGCATCAACAAGCCCAATTAATGTCTTTATTGTAAACTTAGCAAGTGCTATAGAGAGAGAGAAGGGACGTGCCTTGGGAACCAATAGGGATGGTGATAGAATGAACTGTAACATTGATGGAGAACTTGGCTGCCTGTAGGGATGGGCAGAGAGGGAAAGAACATCGAACCCCGGGGACCTGTAGGGATGGGATAGACTGCAGCAGTGAGGGAAAAGGCGGGTACCCTGGGATCTTCGGGGATGGAGCTGGGATGGGCAGCTTGTGAGGGTGAAGGTCATACCGCATAATTGTCATTAGATCTGCTCTCTTATCCTCGTCCCCCTGCCGTGTATATCCCCCAGCTGTCACATACATTCATGGTAACAAATGATTACACACACACACACACACACACGCACACGGGGTGACAGCCACCTAGCGCCCTCTATGGAGATAAAGCCAACAACCCACCTACCATGTGGACATTGGCAGGTGGGTGTCTCAAGCCGCGGCACTGCCAAGGAGTTTTCCCCTCGACCATCTTCACTTCGAATGACTGAGAAATTATTGTTTTGATGGTAGAGAGTGGACCAGTGGGTGACAGAGTGTGACGCAGGTGTAGGTGGACCCAGTGGGTGGTGGCGGGTGGTGCCGAGCGTGTTACAGGGTGTGTCGCCTTAGGTTGCAGGTGGTAGAGTAGTGGCACGGTAGGTGACAGTATCTGTGGGAAGGAGGGGATCAGGTGGGAGTAGCTCCGGCCCCCCCTCGTAAGGGGAGACCACCCACACCACCCGGGGTCAGCCCGCGGCCGACCGTGGTGGTGCCGGTTACCCTACCCACCGTGACCGTCACCCCTCACCCCGGGATCTGACCAACCCCCGGGAGGCCACTACATTAAATATATGTTTGCCGTCATTAATATTTCCGCGTCTAATGTCGTGAGAGGACACGGCGCTGCATAATTCCGCCATCAAAGGGGTCGGGTAGTGACCGCCGCGCGAGCGAGAGGGGGAACTCGCACAAAAGCTGATGACCTTTCTCCGTTTCTCTGGGCTACCGATCTCCCTCGTCCCCCGACGTACGCTCATGCCAGTCTGATGACCCTCCTCATTTACCTCATATTTGTAGATCCTGATGCTAAATTTGGTAGATTAGTCTAGAGATGTTAAGTGTGAGGGACACGAGTCATGCTCTCTGGGGGAGGGGGGGTGTGAGTGCCTCCGTCAGTGAGAGTGTTTGTTTACAAGTGTGGGAGGGCGGAGGTGTGCCACGTGCCCGGATGTGCTCCCAACCCACCCCCCCAACCCCCCTTCCCTGGGCGCCCCCTAACACACTGCCGGGATGACCCCGCACAGTTGCTTCTGCAGTGACGAGATGATCCCACTACAGTGCTTCCTCCTTTATTATATCCTTTGTTACGTAATGCATTCATTGTTGGCCAGCCTTTCTAAACAGCTTACCTACTGTGTAGACAGTCTGATATTTAGATCGTCGTTGCCCAGTCCTTGTGAATTGTTCACTCCTTTTGCAACTACGAAGTTATAGTCATTGAGTCCCTAGTCCCTGGACCTTTTTCATGCACTCTGTTATCCTCTCTTGACCTGCTGCCCACAGCGTGGGTAGTGTACACATTAGATTCTCGCCACTCTTGTGAGAAAAATGGAGATTAATCACTGCTGGGCTCTACCTCGCCCCGTTGCCCCTTTCGCTCTGCCCCGGACGCTCGCGCCCCTTTCGCCCCGTCACTTTGACCCAGCTGATGTCACCCCGTCACTTAACCACTGCACCGGCCTGCAGGCTCGGCGGTTAGTTATCAGGTTGTGGTTATAAGTGACACATGTTATTGGCAGATGTGGCTCCCTTTGGGTTTGAAAGCTTGTACCCCGCAGTACATACGGGTACCTCACATTAAAACGGACGTTTGTCTTTGTAATGAACCCGATTAAGGTGTGAAACCTTCAACCGGGCACATATAGCACGTAGTTCTACTGGCTGTGGTAGACACGTCCGATACATAAATGAAAATGCCTTTATAAGTGACTAGTTTATTATTGATTACGCTTCGTTTTTCATATCCACACGACTGAGCACAAGGCAAAACTTCTGCACCACCTCATTAAGCAGAACCACACGTCAACAAACTATCAGGCCCAAGTCAAAGCCACGTTCTCAAATTCCATCCCGTTGCTAGATTACTTAGACATTTTGTATCTCTCCTGGTCTGGCCCCCTTCATGTGTGACCTCGGGAGTGCGGGGATGACGTGACGCTGCCGCGTGAGGTGGCGACGCTCGGCGCGGGCCAACTGTGTGACGGATTCCTCGGGGCCACCCCCGGGGGAGGGAAGACCCTCCGCCGTCACAAGATGTTTTGCATATGTGAGACGGCCGGCCAACCCGACCACCTCCTTCCCCCCTCCCCTTACCCCAGGCCGGACCATGGCGGCCAGCAGTATTGCCACGATGATTGCTGCCTTTTTTTTTATTTTCTTTCTTCTTTTATCGGTGGGGAGCGTGGTGGTACTTTTGTTGATATGCTAATAGTGATTGGTGTCTCACTCTCTCTCTCTCTTATCCAGTAGGGAAGAGGAGTTGGTGCGTTTGTTTGTTTGTTATTGCTGCTCATGTCACTACCGTTTGTTTGTATGTTTTTTTGTTATTTAGTTTCCGTGTGTTTAGAGCAGAGGTCTTCCTTTTATTGTCTGGTTTCCGGTGTTAATTCGGTTTTGCCTTCCACGTAATTTGAATGATTGCCCCCCCCCCCCTACACACTTCCTACCCCGAACCCTCTTTCGGATTACTTTCTTTCCCCAGCGCCTCCGTCAGGCTGCTCCTCCTCCCCCACGCAATGATTCTTTTATCATTTCCTGGTGCCGTTTGGAAGTTCTCTGAATTTTTAAGTTGTAATTGTGTCCCGTCTGTTATTGTACGTCAACAGGCATAAGTGATGCGATTCTGGACTTCTCGTTTTTCACTTATCAGAATTAATACTGTCGTCTCTAGTTTGATAAGGGTAAAAATATCAATTGTGTCATAAAAAAGAAAACGTTTCTGTCCGCGTTATAGCGTTGCTTCATTCCGTAAACATAAGTCCCTGTTGCTGTTACACAGTCTTAGCTACAGTACTTTAGTAAGTGAGCTACAGAATGAGTTTTAGGTCCAGAGGGTATATGATGCATATGTTTCATTAATGTCCTGTGACTTTGGCTGTTGAGAAAGAGCGTCTCTTTTACGAGTGCTAATTGTCCCCCATGACTCTGTTGTCGTCATGGGGAGATCCCCCACGAGACTTTGCGAACATCATGGGGAACTCACAGCCACTACCCTCAACCACGGTGTCTCACCTGTGGCTGGCGCCGGGTCAAGGCGCGCAGAACATGCCACGGTGGGAGGCGGTCCCTGGGGGAATAGGTGGCTCGGGGGGAGGGATAGACGGTCTGTTGCTAGACGCTTCCTTCTAGTATTTAATGCAAGCACCTCGCTGTTTTGTGGATAGGATGGTCCCTTTTCTCTCTGAGAATGTACTTAAAATCTGATATATATATATATATATATATATATATATATATATATATATTGACGCTGTGAAATATCAAGAGAATAGCGACAAGGAAAACAACATAAACACTTCAGAACGAAGTAAGAAACTCAGATCCATAAACAAGGTAAAGACAACACACACGTACGAACATACAAGGCCAAAGATAGCAACACAGGACTCAAACACACGAAAATAGCCAAACAAATGACCGTATAGGTGGCAACAGACCCCCAGCAAGCAACACAGGAGCAGAATAAAACAAACAAGGTAACGGAGCCAAACAAGACAAGTGGCCCTTCAACACGGGCAAGAAACAAAAAACAAACAAGGGCCGGGGGTGAGGTAAGGGGTGGGGGGGGGGGTGCAGTAAGGGACACGACCCATACCAGTTTTTTTATCAAGTCAGACCAAGTCTTGGCGCCCTCGACCCACAGGTTTTGTGCAGTGAGAAGTTCATGGAGGGTTTAAGGAAAACATAATTGATGTTTAGGATTTTAAGTCTTTTAGAATAGTTTATTGATTATACAACCCCAAGACCAGTTTAATAGGGTTCCTGCAGCTCTGAGGCTGCACTCCAATCAGAAGCAGGGGAAGGATGAACTCCCATGGAGCGAGAAGTTCCTTTTGGAGAATACACCTCTTTCCGTCCACTGGCGATGATGATACAGCCACACCGAATGAGACCATTCACACGCGGTATAACCACAAGGAAGCGGAGTCCAGTAATACTCAGCTCCTGGTATTAGATACGGCAGCGTCTGTCACGGTAAGACATTAAAAGGAGGGAAATGTAATAACAACATGGACAAAAGTTTTCGCATCCGTAAAGTAGTAGAATATTGGAATGGATGACCACCAGATGGTGGCAGTGTGATAAATGTCAATACTTTCAAATCGAGGCAAGACAGATTGTTTTAGTGATATTAATTATTAGTAAATTCGCCTGTTTCGAGGAGAAACACAAACTTTTGAATCTATTCCTATGGAATGTCCATGGCTGCATACTTTCTTCGTATTATATAGCCTTTTCGTTCTAGCTGTTGTGCCGGAGGGACTGGTGTGTCGGGAGGTGCTTTCTGCTTTACCATCCTGCTTTCACCATAAACAAGTTTATGGGTCCAGAACACTACCGCTGTCCTCGAGCAGATAACCTCGTCATGAACCATCAAGTGTTTGCTTATCTATCTTCCTAGTGCGCTGGCACCCTGTGTCTTAACCCACAGCCTCATCAGCACCTTACCTATACCCTCCCTAATATTCCCCCATCCTTTGCCTTACCCTACAGTTATCCCCAAGACCTCCCTTGCCGCATCTCTCCCCAAGCTTCCTCTCCTGCCTCTCTTATGTTCCATCCCTTCCCTCTGTCCCCTTGGGCTCCCCTTGTCTCCCCGTCCACCATCCAGCTGTCCCTCCCGTCCGCCAATCTCTCTCTCTCTCTCTCTCTCTCTCTCTCTCTCCCCCCCCCCCGCTTAGTCACCCGTCCGCTCAAGCTTCCGTCCCCCTCCGTTTCCTGCTTCCAGAGTGGTTCCAGACCCCCTCTCCCGAGTCCTCCCTCAAATCGTCCCCCCTTGTCTCTTGGCCAGTTCCCACTGTAGTAGCCTGGTGGCACGAGTCTACCTCTCAGATCTGGTAGCGTGGATATACCTCTCTGGTGTGGTGCCATGAGTCTACACTCAATATAACCCCCTCCTTTCCCCTCTCCCCTCCTCCTCTATTTTTCTCGTGCTCCTCGTTCCGCCTCCCACCCCCCACCCCCCAAGCAGGATAGTTGGAGGCCGGCGTCACGTGGTCGGGCGAACAGCAACATATGACGCAATAGTATGAAGCAACAGCCCCCATCAGTCATGTGGCGCGACCCCACCACACCACCCCGCACCACACCACACCGCACCACGCTGACTTGTTGCTCCTCTTCTGCATGCTGCTGCTGTTTGCGGTGGTGCTGCATAACTGTGGTGGTTGTGTGGTGCTCGACGGGTCTGTTATTGCCGTGGTGGTGGTCGATTGGGTGGGTGTGATTGTGGCGGTACTCCTGTTGGCCCCTGTGGTTCAGGCTTACTTAGTGTTCTAAGTCTTCCGTCTCATTCTTGTATCTCCCCAGACCATGTGATCATTACAAGAAAGTGCACTTGGGAAATAATCGTGTTTTAATTTCCTCGTGGTAGTTATCAGTATATAT
>JAYMFT010416815.1:0-32950 GCA_038088735.1 Panulirus argus | reverse complement strand
TTGTGTTCAAAGTGAATAAGAGGGTGGATTTCAAAATTGTTGTCTTTTTGTTTTTAGAAAGTTATGATTATATAAATGATGGTTAATCCTTTTAAGTGGACGTTTGAACTTCAAAGTACGGCGACCTTCTGGTACTCCCACCCAATACGTACACCTTCCATTATTTTACAACAGTACTATTGAAGGGATCGTTTTTTGTCGAAGTGGCATTCCAGCCGTAACCTCTCAGGCTGACAAGGATTTTGCTACCTCTGTTACAGTTGCACTAAGCATTCGTCACTGCCATGTAAACTAAACCAGACGAGAATTCTGAAATGAGAAAGGATGAGAGCAGGAGATAAGAACAGTGAAAGTATTGCACAAAGAAAATCAACAGAATGAGACAATTAGGTGACGTACAGATAAAAGCATTTTGTCTCTGATTTCATGTATTTTGCACTTCATGTAATCTGCTACGAATGGAGTAAATGGGACTTCATTTAAATCACAGATGAACTGAACATTATCTTTAGCCATGTTCTATACTGATCACTGACGCAGCGTGGCTTCACTGAATGGTCGTCGCTACATGGCCAACATAATCGCTGAGGACTTCACACAAGCGGACGGCAGCACTCAGCTGTATCTTGGCCAGGAGTCGATCTTCCCTGGACATGCAGGCTGGGCCATCCCTCATGACGCTCCCTACAGACCACAGCTGGATCGCTGTCTCATGGCTATTATTGAGGTGAGTGACATTGGACTGTATATGTTAAAAATGAATGTATTATTTATTAAGAGTTTGAGACACCAGAGATGAAAATGTATTCAGCGCTGAGTCTTTAAAGTGAACCGAGTATTGTCAGGATCAGAAATATACTAATTATTTTCCTTTTTATTTTCTTGTGAAGACGCAGACATCCACATATTTTGTTCATGTGCAGTCAGTATCAAATCAAGCCTGTCGCAAATGAAGTCTTCGCTAATGAGTATGTAACCACTGATCCCCATATGTTCAGGCGTCCAACGTTAATCAGCAAAACTCGAAATAAACTGAGGAGGATTTTGCAACTGTCAATGAAGTTTTCTCCAACCTTTTGAATCATAAGAATTATTACTTTATATGATACGGTCTGTTGGCAGTTGGCGGATGAGTCAGTTATCGTTTCCTGATGACGCTGCACTGGTGGTAGATTAGAGTGGGAAACTGCACAAGCTGGTGTCTGAATTTGGGAGAGTGAGTGGAAGGAGAAAGTTGAGTGTAACTGTGAATAAAGGGAAGGTTATCAGGTTTAACAATGAGAAGGAACAGGTTATTTGGTGTGAGAGTTTGGAAGAAATAGTGACATGTTACTGGATATGGCAGCGAATGGAACTATCGGAACTAAAGTAAGCCATAGGATGGGTGAGGGGGCAATGGTCTTGGGTGCATTCAGGAATGTATGGGAAGAGAGAACACTATCCTCATGGGCAAAGATGAGTGTTTGATGATACATTAGTCCCGTGTGGGCCTTGGACAAAACGAAAATGTAAAGAAGAGAGTGAACGTGTGGGAAATTCAATGTTTGAGGACAATATGTGTCGTGCGGAGGGTTGATCGAGTAAGAAAATGACAGGGTAACAGAGAGGTGTTGTAATAAGAGAAGTATGTATGGGAGAGCTGAAGCAGGTGAGCTGAAATGGTGTGGACGTATGGAGAGGATGAATGAGAAAATGATGACTAGGAGGTCATATGTACATGCCAGAAGTGGAGGGAACAAGGAAAAGAAGGAAACCAAGGAGGAGGTGGAAAGATGGAATGAAAGATACTTTGAACGGTCGTGACCCGAACATGCAGGAGGGTGCGAGGCATGCGAATTAGAGCGATGTGCTATTAAAGGGACGACGTGCTGTCAGTGGACTGAACCAGGAAATATAAGGCGGTCGGGGAAACCACGGAAAAGTCTGTGGGGCTCTGGTTTCGGTGTTTAATACATGACCGCTGAAGAGTGGATGTGGACGAATGAGGTCTTTTCTTTGTCTATTCCTGGCGCTACCTCGCTAACGCGAAAAATAGAAAAATATATATATATATATATATATATATATATATATATATATATATATATATATATATAACATGTACTGGACACCTAGAATAGATGATTATGATTTACCTCTGGGCGCTGAGAATTAGAACATCGGTCCGACGCGTGACAGGCCGGCATTCTACCATTGGACCACGAGGTGACAAAAGCTTTACATCTTAGGCCAGCGAATGGTCCATGATTTCCCCCGTCACATCTCGCTACCTATGAGAGTGCTTGAAAGCCTGTGCCCACACGGGTCGTAGGTAACAACAAATCAATCACCATTACTACGGTAACGTTATATATCATTAACATTGTTACGCACCACGGTTAACGCTACTCTAGAGTCAAGGGATGAAAGTAAATACTAGGAATAAAAGCTGTTTACATTAAAGAAAATAATTACCAAAAGTTATCACAGTCCAGATAAGTTTTCAAATCAAGAAAATCTCTTCCTTTACACAAGCGCAAAAATGATAATGATACTCCTATTTCTCTTTAACTACGGGTGAATTATATAATAAATAGATGCAAGGCAGTTCAGTGATACTACGATAAACTTGGGCAAGAGAAAAATACACAGCAAACTTAACTCGGCTGTTAACTCTGAAAATATCAAAGACATAACACTCCTCGGGGTATTTAAAGGAGATAACTATACAGAGTTATTTCTGATTGGTTAAAAACCACAAATATGGAAATGAGATGCTGACGTCAGTCGAGCTATGATTGGCCAGTGGTCCCCCCTAGCATTACTTAAGTCCTAACGCGCCACACTTACATAACACTTCCGAGATAATTCATCACGCACCTGCTGTCCCGGCCTAAGGCGCAAATCTGCTTTCTCACGCCCTAAACTGGACATGTACTTGCTTAACAATACGAGATCTGTACAAAATGATAATACAATACGCACTGAAATACAAAATAATTCCATAACACCACCCCCTTAAAGGAAAAAATTCCTTGAAGAGGAATTTTCTCACAAAAATAGCTTACTGGAGGGTCAATCTTCTCTCCATCCTCCTTCAAGAGGACAACACCAGCTCCTACATTACATGCATCTACAGCTAATATAAATGGTTTGTTGAAATCATGATCCTGCAAGAGTATGTCTTTTAATTGATGGAAGGTCGTCTCACACACCTCATCCCAAACATACTTTGCATTATTCTTTAACAATTTGTTAGGGGAGCAATAATTGTGGCAAAGTTAACAATAGATATACTGTAGTATCCAACCGTAAACGTGACACATCTCAGTTCTTCTCTACGCCGAGGGTTACATCTCTGGGGTAAAGCTTGGATCTTTACTACTAGTGGGAAGGGGTAACTGTCAGTCCTTGTTACCTCGCTGGCTAGTCGGCAGTCGATACAGAACCGAAAAGTCCCGTCACGCTTGGGTATAAGGGTCACTGGCGAGCTCCACTCCAACTGACACAGCTCAGTCAGATCACGCTCTAGCATGTAGATTAGCTCCTCCTGAAGGATGATTGCTCTGTGTGGACTTACCCGGTAAGGAACCTGATCAATAGGCCGGGCATCTCCCACGTCCACATCATGACTTTTCAGTAAGGTCTGTCCAGGTGTGCTTCGGCAGACCTCTGGGTGTACTGACAGCAGAGTAGCGATCTCCACCCGTTGTTTCTCCGTCAGGGGCGAGAGTTTCGCCTCCAACTCTCGGTCCATGCCTACGTCAGGCCTCCCGGTCTCCAGGGCACCCGAAACTGAATCGTCCTCCTCGTCACACACAACTATTGCTGAAAGATTGGCGACACACACCGGCACACTCTGTTTGGCAAGGGAAGAATCATTTTTGAAATATTGTTTAAGCCCCGCATGGGGTAATAAAGGCAACACCTCGTCGCCCGTCTCAAAGCTACTCATTCGAGACCGTTTGTCATACCAGCTCTTCATTCGGTCGTGGGTCTCTTTTAAATTCTTCCGAGACAAATCATCATCCTCACCTACTAAAACTCTTGCTCGGATTCCAAATTAGTGAAGAAGGTATCACACAGATGAACCTCGCCAGTATCATCTTCAAGCATACGGTCTGTCTGTTAGTTGTCATGGACCTTTCATCTTGGCACTCTGGGAATAACTCTGGTACTTCTCTAAGTTGCTTTGTCTCCATGGACTACGCCGGACTCACAGACAAGTCCGGCACTGGACTCGCTTTTCCTTCCGCTAGGTCATTGCCTAACACAAAGTCCACTTCCGAGACAAGCAACTTATCCACAATTCCGGGAAGAGCAGGTCCCGTGAAGAGATCTGTTTCCGCACACACACACTAGCTAGTGGAGCTGCCCTTCTAACGAGACTCGTTTTTCAGATTCCCCCACAGGCACCAAACCCCCTAACATCAGAGACTGCAGCGCACCAGAATCACGAAATACGGTCACCTTTCTTACTCAACAGCTAGACATAACCCTTAGATAGGAACGCTTTGTAGTTCCCCCTAAATGGATCCTCATCTACAACGTTATAAGCACTATTTCCACTTTTACAACTCCCACTATCACACTGAGAAAGGTTAGACAATATTACATTACTAGGTGAGTCTAAGGTTGAGACAAGATTCACTGGCCTACCTTCCGTAAAATCTCTGGATTCTTTCAGCCTGGTCCAGCACTCCCTCACCTGATGTCCAACTTTGCCACAACGATAACATGATCTAACCCCCTTGAGGTTGTTACTCTTATACTCATAAAGCAAGGGGGCGGATTCAGGTGGGATTACATAATTATCAAATTTTCTCTCGCCGTTGTAATATTTTGGAGCTCCCTCTACCGAGTTTGTAAGCCAATGCATATTGATCAGCAAGTAAGCCAGCCTTGTCAACATAAATCACTTTTCTTCCTAACAAATAATTCGTAACTTCGAGGGGCACACCGAGCTTACATTCCTCAAGTAACATTACTTCTTTACGACTTTCAAACTCACAAACTTGTTCGGAGCCTAGCCACTGCGTTAATAAATCGCCCTTTTCTCGAGAATATTCTACATAGGTCTGGTCAAAGTTCCTACGCTTACTCCTAAATTTGGTTCTCCAAGCTTTCATAAGCTTTCAGTACAACATCCTTTACTACTTCGTAATCATTTCACTGGTCACTCACTAGACAACGCTGAGTATGCGCTCTGAGCCTTCCCACTAAGAACTGTTTGTAGCAAAATTGACCAAAACTTCTTAGGCCAAGAGATATCATTGGCCACATTTTCAAACATACGGAAAAAATCTAGTTACGTCATTCTCACAGAGCTTTGGTACAAATTTGAATTGTTTCGTAAAATCAAACTCTGGTATTGGCTTATACTTGACTAGTCGAATTCTCTGTTGTTCCAACGCTAGCCTGGTATGTTCAAGCCTAGTTTCTTCCATTTGTGCATTAATCCTAGCTTGTTCAGTCTGAGTGTTAAGTCTAGCTTGTTCAGTCTGTGCGTGTGCGTTAATTCTAGCTATTACTATTTGGAACTGAAAGTATTCAGGGTTAACATTAAAATTACTAGAGATCTGGGCGGGAGTTAAAATTCTGCCGACCTCGACGGTGGAACGGTATTGTCAACACTTTTTTCAACATCAGGTTCGGTTCACTCTTCTCTAACCCCAGGCATAGTACCTCCTAACTCCTCAACAGAAAACTCATTTATTACCAAAGCCTCCAACTCTACTCTACAAGCATTCCGGTCATACTCCAATCCTAACCTACCTGCAACAAGCTTCAACTCATAAATTGTTAAAGTTTTAAACACACTTGGAGAAGGCTCAGACCGACAAAAATTATCCACATCAGCGTCACAGATCAACGACATGATTAACTAAGATAAACTAATCGAGGAAAATACTTCGTAAAATAAGAAAAATCCTGGCAAGGTCGCCAATTTCTTGATACGCACCACGGTTAACGCTACTTTAGAGTTAAGGGATGAAAGTAATTACTAGGAATAAAAGCTGTTAACATTAAAACAACTAGATACAAAATAGAAATGATTATTTACAGCACAAAAAGTTACGCTATCACAATCGAGATAAGTTTTCAAACCAAGAAAATCTCTTCCTTTACACAAACGCAAAAATGATGATGATAATGATACTCCTATTACTCTTTAACTACGGGGAACATATATAACAAATAAATGCAGGGTAGTTCAATGATACTACGATAAACTTGGGCAAGAGAAAAGTACATAACAAAACTTATCTTGGCTGTCAGCTCTGAAAGAATCAAAGACATTATTGATTAGCTGTTTGGGCTTTAGGCCTATCAACTGCCAGGGTCATTAAGGCCGTCAACATCAAGCTTCATCCACCAACCGAAAAATCTTTAACACCTTCTTCGGGTGTTAAAGATAATTCTAAGACCACATACACTCTCACAATGCATGGGGCCCATAGTCATCAAACACATAACACTCCTAGGGGTATTTAAAGGAAATAACCATACACAGTTAATTCTGATTGGTTAAAAACCACAAATATGGAAATGAGATGCTGACGTCAGTCGAGCTATGATTGGCCAATGGTCCTTTCTAGCATTACATAAGTCCTAACGCGCCACACAACATTCATGGGCCCCATACATCGTGAGCGAGTATGTGGTCTTAGAATTATCTTTAACGTCCGAAGAAGGTGTTAAAGGTTTTTCGGTTGGTGAATGTAGCTTGACGTTGACGGCCTTAATGGCCCTGGCAGTTGATAGGCCTAAAGCCCAAATAACCAACTAACCACTTACATGATACTTCCGAGATAATTCATCACGCATCTGCTGTCCCGGCCTAAGGCGCAAATCTGCTTTCTCACGCCCTAAACTGGACATGTACTTACTTAACAATACGAGACCTGTACAAAATAATATAATACAATACGCGCTGCAATAGACAATTCCGTAACAACATATACCGCCACGCGGTAGGACCGTGGCTTAAATCTTCGGCTCCCAGTGGTAGAACATTATCATTTATTACATACTTCTAGTACATGTTTAAGATATCTAAACTTTAATGTGGTGCTTGGGGATTGGTGTGATACTACTTACGACCCGTGTGGGCGCGGGCATTTAGGAGAGACCAAAGTGAGTGTTTTTGCAGTCTTATCGCAAAGGGATCCAAATGTAATAGTGGATGATGTTGCAGTTGACTTTTGTAGTGAATGGAAAACGGTTATCGGGAATATATGGTTAAAGAAAATATAGTACAGACATAAGAAGAAGTGGGTGAGTGAGGTTTGAGGTTAACGGCCATTACTGGATTATGTGCTGATTTACCTGCTCGTACAGGAGAGAATATTGAAGGTGAACGTGGTGAGTTTATGACAAAAGGATATGCCATATGTGAAAGGAGTGTGAAAAGGGGCAAGAACGAACTCTCGTTTATGATTTTTCTTTTTCACATTTGATACCCAATCTTCAAGAATTCGCTGAGATTCATGAAGCATCCTCACTTCTTCCTTGAATTGCTTCAAACACCTTTTTTCATACAGCCATTCTGAATAGATACTTTTCTCAAATTTCGAAATGCATTCACAGTTCCATCATGGTTAAGCTAGAATTACATTGGAACTTAGATGCTTTCTTAAGCACCATTTTTTTCTGCTGTTTTAATTCATTTGTCGCCCTCTTTCATAGTTCACCAGCCTTCTCTGTCTTAGGGAATATATTTGTATAGTTTGTTAATAGCTGAAAATCCTGCACATATACAACAATTGTAACAGCTTTTACTCCGAGAAATGAGTGTAAAACTGTACTCCGCGCTTACTCATTTTTCCCTATATATCATGCTATACCCCTTTTATGAGATTACTGATTATCTATGGTAACGAGTCACACCCTTTGTCCACTTGCACGTATTTTTCAAGTCAATCATATCGCCATTTCCTTTTAACTGTATACGACTTTTTCTTCGGGAACTCCTGAAAGCAATCAACAATCTCCGAATCATATATTTTCTTATATCTACTTGTGTGTGAACCCTCGGGGCAGCATTCACTTTCTTTTTTGTTTCGGAATTTCTCTATCAACTGCTGTACTTCCGTTCAGATAACCAAGTGGTGTGGCTGTAAAATCTAATCACGATAAAGGGAATTATTAATGACAGGTTTTGATTCTTAAGAAAAATGATATATGTCCACACAAGTATATTTTATCTAATTAATGATTATGTAATAGTTGAACAACTATGCGCCTCCCTTACGGTATAAGCATAGCTGCCGCTTCATTCAATAAATGTAATCTTTCATCACAGATGATCGCATACAACACATTTATGTAATGGGAATCAAGTGTTCTTTTTCCACATGGGCCACACTCATAGTGAGGGTGTATGTGGTCTTAGAAATATCCTTAACACCTGACGAAGGTATTAAAGATTTCTCCGTTGGTGGATGTAGCTTAACGCTGACGGACTTAATGACCCTGGTAACTGATAGGCCTAAACGCAAAACAACAAACCACCTAATCCTTTTTCACTTCCAGTCTGGCTTGTACGAAAAGTGGAGCGAGGAAATCTTGAGGGAAACTCGTCGGAAGAGCCAGCAGAGGAAGAGGGAGTATCTGGTCCAGCAGCAGCAACAGCGAGAGGAAGGGTCGGTAGAGGACACACAGTCTGTCCGCAGCATCAGAGCCCTTACCTTCACACACCTACAGGGACCCCTCTTGCTCCTCTTCATAACTCTCGCCGTCGCTGGGATGACATTCACCGGAGAAATCTTTATCCCAAGATATACAGGAGTCTGTGCCCACGCAATCCAATGTTATAAAAAGACAAATTAGAAATAGTGAAGACACCGAGCGAGGAAGTTTTCAGTAGAAAGACTTCGAGAGTATTTCACTCTGTTGCATCATGAACTGCGATTGCCTGAAGCATGAACATTACCTCGCTTGTGTTGAAGGACCAATTTCACCTCACATACGCAATTTCGCTCCAGCCTACCTTATCTTATGGCACATCTTTTAGTAAATAGTAATGAATACATTTATAAAAAAAAAAGAAAATTGTTGATCAACTGTATATCAGGTATTTTTAATGTACATATTCATGTAAAATAATCGATATTCATTCGAATGTGAACCATTGACCATATGACCACACAAACACACAGGATCCAGAAGTGTGTGGGGAAGGTTCTACAAGCTGTTTATTTGTCAACCACTGACTTTCCTACGGTCTGCAACACCAGTTTTACAAACTATCTTTATATTCTATATCTTGGAAAAGGTCAGCTCTAAGCATATTTGTTCTATGTTTCCAATCCGATTTCGTGCTGAATCATGGAAAAATGCGGTCGAAATCTATAATATGGTCGTGTATTTCCAAATAATAGAATTTATCGAAATGGATACCTGACAATGTACAGAATTCATAGAGAGTGTGGGGTACCAGATGTAGCACCTCCAACTCCATCAATTTAAACTTTTCGTAAAATTGGGCAGGGCTTTGAAGAAGAGGGAAATTGTGTGGTAAAAACATTAAGAGTGAACAGCTGAGATAGTGAGTAATGGATTCGCAACACTTTCATTCAATTCTAGCAGATCGTAAACAAACAGGAGGGATACTTACGACGTTTCGACGTCATTTTCTAATGTCTTGGCGCTACGGGCGAGGACGTATTTAAAGTGACCGTCCTACGGAAGGCTAACTATAGACCATTCACCTGGCTCCTTTTTCGGATTCTGTAGAGCTTTATTCGGGTAGTAAGCTGATATACGAACCGAATGAAACTGCAATGCAGCAAAAAAATAAGAAATAAAACGCATGTAGGTCTAGAGAAGCCTAATTTCCTTTGATATCTATGCATTCCAATGAATCCTACCATGCTTCGAAACATTTGAATCTTACTGAATCCGAGTTTCATTGATATGTTGGGAGAATTCAGATATCTTCATAGGTTTAGGATTCGAATCAATGCCTAATGAGATCTGTCCTGCACGGGGTCAGATTACTATATTTCTTTAGACATCTGAACTCATTGTCTACATTCCAAAACAAACGAACCACGACGCTTTTAATTGGATTGCATGTTTTGATAACGATGGAATTTTGCTAATAAAATATCCGGTGTAATGATAAGCAAATGGTGTTTTACATTAGCTATTTATTATATAATCCCACTTTCTCCCTCTCCCCCATAATCATTTATTTATATCGAAATATCGATATCAAGAGCGAAAAAGAAAAATACCCCATTTTCAAAACGCTCTGCAGTGGCAACAACGATTGCATAGAAGCAAAACATGGATCTGTATTAGAAAACACGCGTCCGTATCGTAAATGTCTACCGAAAATATTATCCTTCAGCTTGTAAACGATGATATTACTTATCAGCTCTGCGAAGCAGGATGGTATTACCGTGCCCGGATGACTGAAGGTGTCTTTCTGATCTTTAACTCCTCCTAGATTATTTGACGGATTTTTACCAGTCATGTTCAATTACACAGGAACTAACACTATATAAATCAGCATATAGTAATGAGCAAATGAAGTTTAATGTAGACAAATATAAAATTATACACTTTGGAGACAAGAATATACATTACAACTACAAACTATTCGGAAACTCTCTAGCTAAATTAAATGAAGAAAAGGACCTTGGTGTTGTCATTAGCAACAGTCTGAAGTACACTAAACAGTGTCAAGCAGCAAGTAAAAAAGGCAACCAAATGTTAGATTTCATAGCCAGGAACATAGATTACAAGGCACCAGAAACAATTCTCACGCTTTATAATTCTCTATTAGGACCACACCTTGAATATGCAGTCAAGTTTTGGTCCCCAAACTATAAAAAAGACGAGGAAAAATTAGAGTAAGTACAAAGACGCGCGACAGAATTGATCCCATCCTTTAGAAATCTGGCATACGAAGAGAGGCTAAAAAGTTTGGATCTCTTCTCCCTTCAAAAACGTAAACTTCGCGGCGACTTAGTCCTAGTGTTCAAAATTTTAACCAAGTTCGATAACGTAAATCAGGAATATCTTTCGATATACAAGAAAATACGATTGCCAGAACGAATGGAATAAAACTCAAATCTAAAAGATGTAGTGCGGACGTGGGAAAAAGCTTCTTTTCTTATAGATGTGTTGAGCAATGGAATATGTTACCGTCAGACGTAATGAATGCTAAGATTATGAATACCTTCAAATGTCGTTTAAACGAATACTTTATAAATTCAGGTATATTCTGAGAAAAACGCTAGAAATAAACTGTATAAACGACAGCGGTAACGGAGACAGTAAAAGGCTAATGTGCAGCATCGGGGAGTCGGTGATAGTTTAAAAAACTGCTGAGCGGAATTACACTTTCTTGACATGTTAAACTTTTCTTAAACAGACAACCTAGTCGTGGGCCAATCAAGCCTCCTGTTGTCTGTCTTTCTCGTGTAAACTCATGTAAACATAACTGGCCTCGACATTGACGTTATAGAAGTGAACTAGACAACTGTTTACATGTTATGTTCATAAAGTTGTCAGCTGAAAATGTCAAGTTCAAATTGTTAATGGTAATGATCAAAAGAACATAAGAACATGAGAAGTAATGACTGCAAGAGGCCTATTGGCCCATGCTAGGCAGGTCCTGAGTCTGTCCACCCTACAACCAACCGGCTGAGCCCATAAACGCATCCAGCCTTCGTTTAAAGCTACCTAAAGACCTAGCTTCCACTACTGTGCCTGGCAATTTTTTCCATAAATCTGCTACCCTATTCCCTAACCAATATTTACCCACATCCGACCTGAATCTATTCTTTTTTTTTTCTAATTGAAATTCATTATTTCTTGTTCTCTCTGATGGAGCCATTCTGAGAACTTTATTCAAGTTATCTTTATTAATGCTCTTAACCCATTTAGAAACTTCAGTCAAATCCCCTTTAGCTCTCCCCCTCTTAAGTGAGTGTAAATTCAGCCTTTTTAACCTTTCTTCACAAGTAAGGTTTCTAATTCCAGGGGTCATTTTTGTCATTCGCCTTTGTACTCTCTAAACAATCAATATCAACTGCATAGTATGGAGCCCAAAACTGTACAGCATAATCCAAATGTGGTCTCACCGACGCAAGAAAAAGCTGCAGTAATACTCTAGGAGTTTGATTGCTATCAATCCTATTAATGAACCCTAACATCCCATTTGCCTTATCACGCAGTTCCATACACTGCTTCCGCGGCTTAAGATCTTTGCTCACCAATACTCCTAAATCTGTTTTTGCATTCTGTTTCATCAATAGTAATATTGTCCAGTTTGTAATTAGTGTTCCTGTCTTTACCCACACTAAGTGTTCTGTACCCGCCCATTCTGATAATCTATTTAAGTCCCTATGCAAATTCACTGAATCTTATGAATCTATTACGACCCCCATTTTTGTATCATCGGCAAATCTTCTTAAGTCGCTGGTTATTCCCATATCCAAATCATTAATGTTTATGCAATAAGCTGGGCTTAAGCTGCCCTCCTCCGTCTTCGGGCTCACCTTTAGCACTCAATAAAGAGAATCTCCTGCTGGGGTATACAAACAATAGGTAGGGTTTACAAAACTTTAATTTACAGCCATTGCCAATACTACACTAAAAAATTTCTCAAAAAAGAACAAACAAACAAACTTTACCTTAACTGTTCAGAGAAGATATTAACATAAGGAAATTAACTCCAAATAGAAACACCTTACCACAACTGCTCACAAATAGATTGACATATAGTAAGTACATGGGTCTGTACTACCAACATGTACTCATCAAAGCACTGCCTGGATTTTCTCCCAACACAGCACCTATAAGGCCTCTCCCCACTCGGCTCACACCACTCACAATCTGGTTACCACACATGAGCCTACCTGAGTCTCGTGACTTGGTCCACTCAGGGTACCTCTCCTAAACGAGGCATGTTACCAACTACCCCATACGGAGTTGTAACACCGAGCGCTTAGCTGCACCAGCTGAGGTAGTCTTGCCGTCCAACCAAGGATGGGAAGTTTTCTCGCAACCACCTGGCGCCGTGAACATACACCAGTCTCCAGCCCTTCCGTACCAACGGGCACCCATTGAGGTTGATAGTCAATATGGCACATAGCATAGGCCAGTCGAACTGAGAGGGTGGTACGTGAGGCTCGCTCACAGCCTTCTCAAAGTCAACGCAGTCGCCAGAGGTCTCCTCCCCACGCGGCACCTCGCAGAAACCCCTGCAAAACCAGCAGAGTTCCGTCCTCGCGAACACAACAACGAGTGTTATCCTCTCGAAGTCGCCTGTCGTCAACAATGCTCGTCGACTCGCGGGCCCTGCGGCTAGCCACCGAGCCTCCAACCATCTTGCTAAACTCGAGTCCACACATTTTAAACGAGCAAGAGCTGTCCCAAGACTGACCCCTGAGGAACACCACTGACTACATTGCCCCAGTCTGATAAAAACGCCGTTGATGCATACCCTCTATTTTCTGTAAGTGAGCAGGTTGGTTGTTTGGGCTTTAGGCTTACCAACTGCCAGGGTCATTAAGGCCGTCAACATCAAGCTTCATCCACCAACCGAAAAATCTTTAAAACCTTCTTCGGGTGTTAAAGATAATTCTAAGGCTACATACACTCTCACAATGCATGAGGTCCACGTCAGTGAGTCACACCCTAATCCAATTAAATAGACAACCTCCAATACCGTGTGCCGATACTTTTCTGAGGAGACGCTCATGAGGTACTCTGTCAAAAGCTTTACTCTAGTCTAAGTATATAGTATCATAACTCTTACCCTGATCCACAGTTTCAAATACTTTATCAAAGAAGGAGAGAAGGTTACTGAGACATGACTCTCTTTTTGTAAACCCATCTTGTGAATCCCTAATGAGATCATGTTTCTCCAAGTGTTCTCGAATTTTGCCCGCTATACTTGATTCAAGAAATTTTCCCACGATGGATGTTAAGCTGATAGGACGATGATTGGAGACAATGGATCTATCCCGTTTCTTAAAAATGGGATCGACATTTGCTGTCCTCCATTGCCTAGGAACTACGCTTGATTCCAGAGACCGTTTAAACATACTGAAAGCGGAACACTTAATTCCTCCTTACATTCTTTCAAGACCCTCGCATAAATACCATTTGGCCCATGACTTTTGTCTACTTTTGATTGTTCTGTTTGTTTGAAAATATCAAATTTATATGTTTGTATACCGCATAGCTTCCCGATTTCGTCCCTCCTGTAAATTTGCCCTGGAACCGACATGTTTGTAGTCTCCTCCTGTCAGATTATTTCACTTGTATTAGCAATATAGCAACATCTTTACGCGTGAGTTAAGCATTATTATTAGTTACTCTGATGTATAAAACTATGGTCGGTAGAATACTTTTGAATCTTTGGATGGTATTGAATAAAATAATCTACCACTTGGAATTCAGACAGTTAAGGAAAAGTTTAGTTCTAAGAATACTATCAAATCTTGTTTTGAATAGTTTTCTAGAAAATATGATATTCTTAGTATAATAGCAGGTTAAATTCTATTTTGTAGAATTTGTCTGTCTAATTCTTCTTGTTTTTTATTTATCCTTAGTGCTGTTTTTGTTTCCTAATTCTAATGTGTGCTTAGGGAGTTTTACACTCGTGGGGCACATCTCGACTCAGTATAACACATTCATAGTCAGTACTTTGGATGTGTGTCATATCTTTTTGCCTGACATCGTTCTCTTAATGTTATTATCCGTTCATTCAATTTTATTTTATGTCGTAGAAATGTCACATGACTGATTTCGTGGTATTTTCTAAATCAGATCACATGTATGATGCATAATGTTTCCAGTAACTTTGCATTTTTCTACGTGTAACGTAAATTGTTAACAATATCGTTGTATTTATTTACATTAATGACATCTATAAAAAAAATAGTCCCGTATCCCTCCAGGTCAGTGTTTACATTTGCACTTCTAAAATTGCTAAGGTATCACAACGTTACTCGACTCTCTCTCATTAGGTAGATTCCATAAATTCGGTATGTGTTTGATATATATTGCTTTTGGAGTAATGCTAATTGACGTTTACGAAGCGATGTTTGAGAATGTGTAATGATATTTACATTATTTTGCATTGGTAATTTTGTGTATTTGAAAATGCAGTAGGACTTGCAGGTAAAATTACAGTTTTGGACATCTACTGGTTTAGAAATTGAAATTATGTTTTTTCCGATGGTTTTTGATGTTTTTTTCACGATTCTGACACTCATTTCTCACACAAATTACTACGGTTTGAGATATCCCCCCTTCCCTTTTGGGTAGGGAAATCACAAAAGTAGTGATTTTAGATGGAGGTGAAGGTCAGAATCGTTCAAAAAGTATCAAACCACTGGGAAACCAATTCTACCAAACCAAACCAAAGCTGGATGTCTGAAGCGATAAAACACCGCAATTTGTTCAGCTTGCTGTCCCACAACATTAAATAACTCGAAAATGATAAGAACTTTGTAGATTAGGGAAAATGGGTTAGGTAATGGGTAATTAACCAGTTTGCAGAAATTACTCAATATTGGTGTAGACATTTCAAGACACTTAGGAGATTCATTTTTAGATTAGATGATATCAAAAAGATCTGATGTTAATTCATCAGGTTAAAGACACTTGTGTTTTAATTATGGAATCTTTGATGTAAGGGATTTGTTATCTTGTGTAAAGATAAGGTATTGAGTCTGTGGGTTTATCATTAACATTATTGTTGGGAGAGCTAAAAACCTGAATTATGCTGAATAGCCATTATTAGCTAGAATTTACCACAATAACACAGAGTATGCCATTCATATTGTGTGAATTATGTTCGAATGAGTTGTTAGAACAATATCTAGTGTAAAAGAGAAAGGATCCTTGTAATATTTTATAAGATGAATGAAAGTTTTCTTGGATTATGATATGTGTTCTGCTCTTATGAAATTGTTGTTGCCATTTTAAAGAGTGATTTGAGAGTGCAGGATTTTCCTTTTTCACTCGTAGAATCGTTTTTTCAGTATTATATAGATCATTGTTAGGAGGGTTATAATGAAGAGGGGTAAATGTGGTGTTAGATAATAAACAAATGATATAAAATACCATTAAGTATAAAAACACAAAGAAAGCCTTCCTATCATAATGCTTCAGGTGTTTTGGGGTTTCTGTTATTAGTGAAATTTTATCATTAGCAAGACATGAAGTCCACTTTAAGGTGCCATGATTCCTGTAGTATGGAGGGTAACCAATGAGTTCAGATATCTATGGAGGTATAGGAATCTGATTTTGTGTGTGAAAGATCTCACAAATATTGATTCAAGCCTTAGATTATGTAGACATCTGAACTCACCCAACATATTTACAAAACACAGATCCAGCCAGACTCAAATGTTATAGTGCATGGCAGCATTCATTGGAATACATAAATAACAAAGAAAAATAGCCATTTCTGTATTACAGGCAAGTTTTCTTATTGTATTACTGCTTCATTCAATTTTTATATCAGCAAATAAACTGAATAAAGTTCTTTAGAAGCAGAACACGCACCAAGTGAACGTTTTTGGTCAGTCATCCACAGAATGGTTGCTTTTTCAATGCCCTTGTGCTGTATGCAAGGACATAAAAGAAGCTATTGTTCTGTGGATGGCTAACCAAAAATATTCACTGCATTAGAATATTATATTGTTATGCTGTAAATATCCCTCTTGTTTATTTGCTGCTGGCTAGATTTGAACAAAAGTGTTACTAATGCAGTATGTACACTCTCAGTTGTTCATTTTGAGTACTTTTACCCCACCATTTCCTTGTACTTCGAAGCCCTGCCCACTCTATGGAAACTTAAAATTAATGGCATTAGAGGTGCTACACCTACAATTCCACACCCTATATGCAGCATATATATGTATATATGTTGATACTTGTGTCTTTATAGCTGTCTTTTAAAAATGCTTTTGAACTAACTTTATCTTAATCCATGAATAGCATGTTTACAGGAAGAATAACAAAAACAGAAAACTGAAATTAGTGAATGTAGAGTGTAAACTTTTTATATGCATTTGGATGATAACTTTTTATATGCATTTGGATGATTGATAGCTGACTTACCTTTTTCTGGTTAACCCTTTAGATACATAGTATGTCTATGGTTGAATAGATTTTTCATTGCTCTAAAGACGTAATTCAGCTTTGGTTTATGGCTGTAAAACGTTTTTGTTCCTCAGGACTCTATTTTCTATTATTTTGGAGTTTTGAAACTAGCACTAAGATCCCTGTCGTGCTTTCTTAGGGGCCACTTATACATCTCTTGTACATCTCCCAATGACTTGCACTTCATCCTTGTAAGTAATACCCATACACTTCTCGTTTCTCTTTCATTAGCAACTTTACTTCATCTTAACCAACACTCGCTACCCTCTTACATACAGAGTAATAATACAAAGGAATTCAGATAGCAACATACCACTAGGTCCGAACAAGGTTGTACGTAATATTAAAAGAGAACAGAAATTCATAGATTTTTTTGGTAAGAGTAGAAAGACATACAGAGTTTTGAAAGAATAAAGCCTGTAAAGTTTTCATATGTTTAAGGAGGTGTAAATGATATGTTTTGTGGATTTGAAGTGATATATTTATCTATTCTTTGCTTAAAGATACATATGGTATTACTTTTAACTATTATTAATTGGTAAATCATTCCATATATTAACAATCCTGTTGAAGAAAGAGTACTTTGCCTCATTCATGGTAGAAAGTTTGCCCATGAGCTTGCAATACTACAAATGAAATCAGATGAGTCAATCCTTAAGAAGCTTGGTAGACTGATAAAATTGACTTTTATTAAATTACCTTTCAGCCAAGCCTTCTCTTTTATAAGCTGTATAAATGTAAGTCATTTAGTTGGCTTTCAAAGGATTTGTTTCTCAGTTTAGGAATCATCTTGATAGCTCACATCTGTACTCTCTTCATTCTGTCCATGTCTTTGCTTAGGTTGGATGACCAAAACTGAACATAATATTCATGATGGGGATGCAAGAATGACTTGTAAAGAGTGAGGATAATTTCCTGAGACATATTCAAAAGCCCTGCCAATGTATGCAAGAATTTTATTTGCCTTTTTAACTGCTACAGTGCTCTGTTTACTTGGCCTTAGGTCACAAGAGATCATTTCTTTCATTCTTCATTTGTAGGTCAACAGAATTCATAATAAAGCTTGCCTTTCCATGCTTACCCTTGACATGTAAAACTTTGAACTTATCAATATAAAGATCTGCCACCTGTAAGCTCAGTCCATCAGTTTGTCTATGTCACTTTAAAGCTGCAGATTTTCAGTTTCTGTTGTAGATTTATTTTCCAACTTAGTATCATCTGTGAATGTGATATCTTACAGTGAAGCTCATTATCACTATCATAAATAAATATGAAAGAGAACTGGTCCCAAGACTGATTACTATAGCATGCCACATGTTACATTTAACAATTCTGAGGCTTGGCCATCAATCACTCCTTTTTTATTATGGCCAATCAGCCAGTTTCATACCCATCAAAGTACAACCCCATCAGTACCATGTGACTACTTTTGTTAGTGACCTTTGATATGTAACTTTATTGAATGCTTTTTAAGATTAGAAAATTACATCAACTGCTTTACTTTCGTCATACATGTTGATAAACATGATAAAAGAAATCAAGCAGATCTGGCAGAAAAGAATCATAGAAAACCATGTTGAGAATTGTTTGTTAAGTGGTGGGTTCTCATTTTTCTCCTCTTTCATTGTCCTATGAAAAAACTTCTCTGGATCTGCTGTTTTATTTACTTTTATTCCATTTTGCATTGAAAGTATATTTTCTTCATTTGTATGAGTATGTTGCAAGTTATTTGCCTTCTTAGCAAAGGAACTGGATTCAGAACATGACTTATATCTTCAGTAGTAGGCACAGAAGCAAGAAAATAATTTCAAAGGTAGGGATGATGTATTTATCATTGGTTTTCATCTATATAAGTGATTTGTTTGATGAGTGTTTCATTGTTGGTTTATCAAAGTGTTTAGGACGTGATGTTAAAGGTCTGGTCTTTATATATGTTCAACTTCTGATGTTAAGGCTTTCATATTTATATGATATTGACATGTAAACCCAAGGAAACCACTGTTTAGTGTCAGTATATGAGTATATGATGTTAGGTATCAAAAGGATCTAGTATATTTCATGTTAGAGGCTCCAATAGCAGATTGAAATCCATGTTGAGGTAGGTCCTCAATTGAAATGTGAAGAGGTGTAAAGAAATATAGAAATAAGACAAGGTGAAAAATATTAAACTTTTCTGTTCCTTGAAGTATTTGCATTTCTCCAGCCTAGGTTTTTGTAAATGATGAAAGAATTAAAAAAAAGATGTAGATCACTTCAACCTAATGTAATGTTAAAAGACAAAGCAAAAAAGAGGATATATATCTTTATTGGCAGTAATCCCTTATAAGTTTCCTTAGTGGTATGATAATTTGTGAGCTTGGTTGTGAGCCTCATTTTGCCATATAATTTCCTACAGGGTTTTGATCAAATGTCATGATTATCCCTGGGGTAGAGAAGAAAGAATATTCCCTGCATGTCATAGAAGGCAAGTAAGTGGAACAGGAGCAGGGGACTGGAAACCCTCACCTTCTTTTAATTCATTTTCTAAAAGATGGAACAGAAATTGGAGCCAAGTGAGGAGTGCTCATACTCCTCGTAGGTTAAGGCTAGGGTTGTGTAAATGTGTTTGAATGAAACCAAGATGAAAAAAAGAGAGAAATAGGTGATATGTTTGAGGAAAGGAAACTAGATGTTTTAACCCTGAGTGAAACAAATCTCAAAGGTAATAGCAAAGAATAGGGTGGGGATGCCACAGGGGTAAAGTCAAGCGTTAGTGGTAGGGCAAGGGCATGAGCTAAGGTAGGAATAGCACTTCTGCTTAAGGAGAAGTTTAACAATGTATAAGAGGGCATAAGGGAGTGAGATCCAGACTGATGGGGGTAAAAGTGAAAGAGGATTATGAGAGGTGGGTTATTATATTTATTAGTGCTGATCCACCTGGCTTGAAAAGGGTGATGAAGAGGCAACTGAGTGATTGTGTTAGTAGTTTTGATGTAAGAAATCAGGTGATAGTGAGGGGTGATTTGAGTGTAAAAGTGAGTAGTGCAGCAGTTTAGGATATAATTAGGGGGCTTAGGTGAAGAGAAACCAGGTGGATTGAGTGTAGAATGGCAAATAATGAGAGAAAGTGAAGCTAGGAAAGTGGATGAGGAATTAGAGGTGTTTGAGGGAGCATTGCTGGCAGCGCAAGAGAAGTGTGTGGTTTGCGGGAGATGGGATGTGAGATAGGGTAGTGGGTGGTAGGATAACAAAATTAAATTGTTAGTGAAAGAGAAAAAGATATATATGGGCACTGCTTACAGGGAAGGAGTTTGAGTGAGTAAGAAATGCACAATTCAAGGGAAAACAGCAGTAATTCAACAAGAAAATGCAGGAGTTGAAAAAGAGGACAAATGAGAGTTGGGGTGAGTGAATATCAACAAACTTTAGGGAGAATAAGAAAGTGTTTTGGAAGTAGGTTAACAGTACAAGAAAAACAGGAGAACAGATGGGAACATTAGTGAAGAAGTGCAGAGATGAGGTGACCTGGAGATGGAGTTAGTGCTTTGAAGGATTGTTGAATGTTTGTTGATAGTAGCAGATGTAAGTTATTTGGTTCAGAGATGTATGCATAGTGAGAGTCATGGTAGTTGATGTGGTGAAAAGAGAAGTGATGGTGAAATCTTAGTTTAAAATAAAACGTGGCAAGGCAGCTGTAGTGGATGATACTACAGTTGAATTTCCTAAGGAGGTAACCGTGTTACTGATTGATTAGTTAGGATTTCATTGTGTGTATGGATCATAGTAAGGTGCATGAGGATTAGTGGAATGCCTTTATAGTGCCATTCTATAAAGGGCAAGGGGGCCAAGGTGAGTTTACCTGGTAAGTTGCAAGGAAGAGTGGTGATTGAAAGATGGTGAGATGCACAGAACATCAGACTTAGGAAGAACAATGTGGTTTCAGGAGTGTTAGAGGAAGTGTGGATCTGGTGTTTTCTTTGAAAAATGTGAGAAATAGAAGGACAAGTTTATGGCATTCATGGATCTGGAGAAAGCACATGATAGGGTTGATTGAAATGGAAGATGTTATGAATATATGGTGTTGGAGAAAAGCTGGTATAAGCATTGAGGAGTTTTAATAAGAGAGTTATGTATGTGTGCAAGTAGGCACAAGCACCTCTAGATTCACATGATATTTACAGTCTTGAAAATGGTCTGGTAAATCAAACGACGTAAATAGTGGACATTAGGGAGGTTTTTCTGACATTTCCTCTCTAACTGAAGAAGACATTCAAGAACTTTTCCTCATGCTTTTCTAGCAATTCCACATCATGTTCATCAACCTCATCAAAGTAGATTTTTTTTTTTTTTTTTTCCCTCAATGTGTGCATGCTTTCTTAATACTTCAGTGTTGATATTAAAACCCCAGAATATATGACGAAACTGAGAGCAAAGCTTCTGCCACACTCCATTCATACAAACACTGGTGATTTCCTTCCAGGCCTCAGCAATGATCATGATAGCATCCCTGATGGTGAAGGACTTCTAGAATAACTTCACAGGCATCTGGTCATTCTTTGCAGCCAACATGAATTTTGCAAATGTAACTCAGAAGTTGTAGGCCTTGATAGTAGATATCACCTCTTGGTTCATTGGGTGGATTAGAGATGTAATGCTGGGTGAAAGAAAGACTATTGTGATGTTCTCACTAAGGTCCTGTATTGAAGGTGGATGGCCATGGGCATTATCGATAAGGAGAATCTTGAAACACATCCATCTTCGTACAGTGCTTCTTCAGCTCTTCATGGAGCTTTGCAGAAGAATAATGACAGAAAACTTTGCTTGGTATCTTCCCTTTTGGATTAGAACAGTGAAAGACAGGCAAAAATTGCTTCACATATCCCGTAAGAGCCCTGTAATTTTCCGAATGTTAGACCAGTAATGGTTTATGCTCTCGAAGGTATTCTATTCCAAAATAATCCAGTCTTGTCCATGTTAAAGATCTGCTTAGGAGAATAACTGCTTTCCATGACAGTGGTCTTGAGGGTTCTCAGGAATTTTTGTGTCAGTAACAGCATCAGCAAAAGCAGCCTCACCATTCAATTTGATGTTGAGATAACTGCTGCATTTCCTAGAATTCGGTAGCCAACAGAACTTGCTTGACATGTGTTTGCTGCTCCTTCTTCTGCTGCCATATCATCTTGTATATACTCAAGACCTTTGTTTATATCACAAGCCTTTTGACAGGAACATATTCATGACTTTGGTGTTCAATCCATATGCTCAACATTCTTTCCATTTTCTTCATAATCAAACCTTGGGAACATGAGGTCTGAGATGCACTGATTAATGTTCCAGTCTTGGCACTCTCCCTGATTTTCTCTTGGCTATCATGAATAGTCCATAAATTAGATTCATTAAGTCCATAGGCATGCTTCATATCAACTGCTCATTCACCTCTCTCATAACATTTGAGCACATCCATCTTAACCTCACTGTTGATGACCTTACAATTATTAGCACCAATGGTGCCAGGAGGGCTTAACAGACACTTTGGTAGCGTGATGCAAGTGGCACAAGAAGTGCAATATGCAGCATACCACAGAACAAAATATTGTATCGCTTCGTGACTTATCCATGTCATGTGTACATGCACTTCTCGTATGGCTCTGGCAGCACCACACTACTGTGTTACTAGCCCAATTATGGTCACATTATTCCAAGCATAAACCCATATAAATTGAAAAAGGTGTAAATGAACCTTGCCAGTTCCTAAAAGTGACATAAATCAAACGCGTAAATCAGGAGGTCCCAGTGGAAATAAGGGTGATTGGTTCAAGGTGAAGGTGGGTTTGTGGCTTGGGTGTGTGATGTCTTTATTACTGTTTAATATGTTTGTGGATGGGGAGATGAGAGAAGTAAATGCAAGTGTTATGGAGAGAGGAGCAGGTACACAATCTTCTAGGGATGGGGAGGCCTAGGAGGTGAGTCATTTGTTGTTTGCTGGTGGTATGGCACTGGTGGTTGATTTGAGTGGGAAACTCTATAAGCTGGTGTTTGAATTTAGGAGAGTGTGTGAAAGGAAAGAGTTGAGAGTAAATTTGAATAAAAGCAAGGTTATTAGGTTTAGCAGTGAAAAGAAGCAAGTTTTTTAGAGTGTGAGATTGAATGTTGATAACATGGAGGAAGTGAGTGTTTTAGATACATGGGAGCAGATATGGCAGCTAATGGAACCATGGGAACTAAAGTAAGTCAAAGGATGGATGAGGAACATAGCTTGTGGGTACATTGAAGAATGTGTAGAAAGAGATGTCACTGTATATAAGAGCAGAGATGGGTATGTTTGATGGTATAGTAGTCCTGTTGATGCTTTGTGAATGTGAGGCGTGGGCTTTAGACAAAAATGTTAAGGGATAAGGTGAATGTGCGGGAAAATGAATTGCTTAATGACATTATATGGTGTAAGGAGGGTTAATCAAATAAAAAATGATAGGTTAAGAGAGAGGTGTGCCAGTATGTATGAGAGAGTTGAAAAGGGTGTGCTGAAAGGGTTTTGACAAATGGAGAGGATGGATGAGGAAAGGATGACTAAGGGGTTACATATGTCAGAAGTGGAAGGAACAAGATAAAATGAAAACCAAAGAGGAGGTGGAGGGATGTAGTGAAAAATGCTCTGAAGGTTCATGGCATGAACATGCAGGAGGATGTGAAGCGTGCAGGGTTTATGCAAATTTGGGCAAGTGTGTATACACGGGAGGATATGCTGTCAATAGGTTGAACCAGGACATATGAAGCAGTCAGTAGAAACCATGGAAAGGTTTGTGGGATCTATTAGTGTACAGGGGACTCAGGTTTTTGTTCATTATACAAGACAACTAGAGAGTGGACAGGAGTGAAGGAGGCCATTTCTTTATCTAATCCTGGCGCTACCTTGCCAACACAGAAAATGACAAACATGCATGAAAAATTTCACTATCATCACTGTATTCCTCTCTGTTTGTACTTTCTGTTGAAAATGCATTTTATTTCTTTTCCTATTACTGGATACTTATGCTTGTAGCTGCCAGGTGCAGTGGTATCATTCTTGCAGAAGCTGCATGATGTATTCTTCCTTCACTGTATTTGTAGGATGCTTGTAGCTGCCAGATGCAGTGGTATCATTCTTGCAGAAGCTGCATGATGTATTCTTCCTTCATTGTATTTGTAGGATAATTGATAATTTTGAAATTTCATATGCTGAGTTAGTACTGTTGGTGATGTATGGTATGTACTTATGGCTCATAACTGCTTCTGGAGATTAAAGTGGGGGCAAGAAACATCAGCACATATACACGTATAGAACTCTGGTCCCTAGTGTTTAATGTATATGTGACATTATGTGTTAAAGAGCTAGTCTTTATCATCAGTGCTTGGTGTTGATAGCATCAACTCATTAACTGCTGAATTACATACAAGAGTTTTATTTTACTTGATGTAACCTTGGATACAAAGGGTCTCTTCTGTGTTACGCTGAAGATATAGTACTAATGTTTGCTTTTCTTTCATTGGCAGCTGTCTGTTTTAAGCACAAGAACTTGACATGGGACTTCAGGCTCTCCTAATTGACAGTTTACTAGAAGAGTGAAGTATAGCTATTGCAGCATTATGACGAGCCTTACTTAAATGACATACAACACCAAATAACCAGTCACAAAAAAAAGAAGAAGGTTCAGAAAAGAAAGGAAAAACATAATAACAAGAGCAGCAAAAGCAGTAGAAGCAGGTAAAGAGCATCATTAACAATAAGGATGTATAGGAACAGTAACAAGAGAGGCATAGAAGAACAATGGTAACAATGGTGGCAACAATAGCATAAAAGTGAAACATTTACAGTAAGACAGAGGAAGAAAGATCTGAGGAAAACCTTTTACTAATAATGAGAAACACCGCATTTGATGTCCAGTTCAGTCAAACTTTTCTGGATATTTTTCAGTACTGTCATTACCAGCTACATTTTTCATGACATAATCCTATGGTACAGAGAAATATTTTGCAGTTTGGATATTCTGTCACAAATTATCCCAGTGTTTAGCAGTCAAATTATGAGAATTGATAAGCTTATATAATTCATTAATCATTGCCAGTGCCAAGATAGCATTATGTCAGAAGGCATAGCATGAATTCTAGACTGCCAATCATGCATCAAGAGTTCTTAAGATGTAAATAGTTATCCCAGTTTAAAATGTGATTCTAGTATTATGTCCAAATATTGATGCTGAAATTGACTTTAAAAATACAGCTGCTAATTGTCAATGATGGATGAGAACAGATATAAGCAGAAGATATGCAGTGTGGAAAAGCAAACAATCAGGTGGGAAATGAATTCAGAGAGACTCCAGAAATGTTCCATATGAAATTGGGAACATAAATGGAGAGGACTGCAGATTGTAATCCAGCATAACTAGCATGTTAGCATTTAGTATGATGTTAGAGGGTGTAGTCCGTCACTGTGTAAGTGAGAGAAGGGGACCTGGCCTCTTGTGATCTTACTAGGGAAGGTGACTGCAAGACCAGAAATTGCTGCCCTTTCTATTATGCATAGGTTGTGAGTTGTTCATCTCATTACAGTTGACCCTAGGTCACTTGGATTAGGGTGGGTCAAGCCAGGTACTTCACTCACACATCATGGTATGTACATCCTACATGGTACACCAGCCAGGGTTATTCACTCCACTTCTGGTCCACATCTGAGGTTGTCATGAACATCATTGTGGGCTGCAGTATTATTTCACAAGATTGCATTATGGAGGGCAAACAAATGGCACATTCTGTATGCAATAAAACATTCCTAGAGAATTCTCTCATAAAAAGAGATATGCTAATAGACAAAGATGAGAAATCCTTCAAGTGTTCAGAGTACCAGAAAAGCTTCACCCAACATTGTAACCTTGACAGGTCCAATAAGGTACATATAGGAAATAAACGATTTGAGTGTTCACTGTGCCAAAACACTTTCTCTCGTAGGAGTGATTTATTGCGGCACACAATCATTCATACAGGAGAGAAACCATTTGAATGTTCACATTGTCAAAAGAACTTCTCACAGAAGAGTAATTTAGTGAAGCACATGACAACGCATACAGGAGAGAAGCCATATGAATGTTCACAATGCCAGAAGACTTTTTCACAGAGGAGTGATTTATTAAGGCACATGACTATTCATACAGGAGAGAAGCCATATGAATGTTCACTCTGCCAAAAGACCTTCTCCCTGAGGAGTAATTTAGTAAGGCATATGACTCTTCATACAGGAGAGAAGCCATATGAGTGTTCACATTGTCAAAAGACCTTCTCACGGAAGACTAGTTTAGTGCAGCACATGAAACTTCACAAAGAAGAGAATCTGTTCACCACTGTCCACTCAGGTCAAGCCTGCTACTATAAGGCTAGTCAAAAACACTACACATCATGCCTCCACAGTTGTCAGTGTGACAAGAAGACATCCTGCCACCAAACATCTAAGGACCATTTGATGTTTCACTCAGTGATGGAGAAGTGTAGGGGTCCTGATGAAGTAAAACAGGAGTTTGGTAATGGTGCAGAATCCATTATATGTACACCAGATCTTCGCCCGGAACTGGCCAGAATTGTTCCTGAGTTGCCTGTGAAGGCTGAGATGGAGGACATTGACATTGTTAAAGAAGAGTTCTAAGTACTGTGAAGACAATCTTTCTGCTAAGGATAAAAGCCTCCTTTCCAACACTGACATTGTTAATGAAGAGTTCTGAGTGTTTTGAAGTTAATCTTTGTGGTGAAGATATAATCCTTCCTTTCACAGGTAAGTATGAATATGTTTTTTATGCTTATTTACAATGGTAACTTCAGCAGAATTCAGCTAATCTGTGATTGTTCAAAAAGTGAACCAGTGAATGAAGTTTTCTGTGTATACCTTAAAAGTATATACGATGTGTTTAGGGGGAACACTGTGAGAGCTGTAATAATTTTCTGTTTAAAGAAGTAAAATGGTTTTTATGTAAATCTCTTTGTATGTTGATTTTAAATGCTGACTCAGTTTTGAGGAAGGCAATTCCTATACAATATCTGGAATGATTGTGACAGTAATATTGTGCTTATTCATTGATTTACTAGTGTTTTGCATATATGATATATACAGATAAAACTCTCAAAATTTGAATGGCTCGGGACCAAGAAATGTTCAAATTTTGGAAAAATTTGAACTTTAGAGACCTAAACTTCATCTATGTACACACAAATAAGTGCTTGTAAAACCATCTGATGAGAGTACTAGGGCAAACTGCTTATGAATTTTTTCATATATGATTTCAAGCATTTTTCTAGTAGCTCAAATGAACACAAATTAGCAATGTTGATGGCATACACCATGTTATTCTGGTTTGTTTTGGCTTTGTTTTTGGGTTTAATCTATTCAGGGAGATGGAAATTCTTTGGTTCAAAACACTCAACATATAGTTGACAAAATCATTTGACAAATTGTGTTTTTCTTATAATATGTGAAAGCAGTTTTCCTCAGTAAGTTCTTACCTAATGCACAAATTGATATTTGTTTACATATTCGGAAAATTGTAGGAGAAAATAGGTGAACTAGATGGAGATGTATCTCTTACTTATCATTAGTGATGGTTCTCCTTTCATAATATTCAACTTATAATCAATAAAACCCTATGGTGTATCATATTCTTCAAATATTGTTCACATTATTCTCTCCAGCAGGTTCTTTCTTAATGATTGTATTGATAATCATGTTTATATTTGGATAAATATAAGGAAAAATAGCTAAAGCAAATGGTTGCATAATGGTGAGATATCTTTGCAAATACAATCCCGGCACAAGTTTCTTTTTTCCTCTCTTGGTAAGTTAAAGTATAATTCCACTTGCTTTTTGGTTGTTTTGTTATTCTTATATGAAGTTCTTTTATATCATAAGAGGGGAGTTGTTTTTTCACTACTCTACTGTTATGATATTTGGGATTTATTTCCATGTTTGGCTGACTGATATGATGTGCAGAATATTTTTTTCTTTGATTGGCAATGAATCTTTTCATATTTTATATGAATCATTGTTCAAGTAGCTCACCTGAACACAAATTAGATAATATTGATGGTATACTCTTTGTTAGACTATTTTTGGGTTTTAGTCATACAGAATTGGAATTCTTACCTAGCTTCTGCACCCCTTTGGTTCAAAATATTCAACATAAGATCAATAAAATGATAAACTATGTTTTTCATAAATTTTTACAATCACAGTTCCTTTCAAGGTTCCTGTCTAATGCATGAATTAGCAAGTATATACTTTATCAGAAAATTATGGGTGAAAAAGATATAGTCGTACCTCCTACAAACCATTCGTGATAGTGTTCACTTCTAGACATTTTAAGGTATAATTAATAAACTGATATGATGTGTTTTTCACATGTTATTCTACACTACTCTCTTCAGGTCTTTCTTTGATAGGTGAAGTGATAATCATTTTCATTTGTAGAAAAATGTAAGAAAAGCAAGCCAAAGATGGGAGTGTATTGATAAGATATTTTTATGATAACATCTCACCACAGGTTTCTTTTGTTTTTCCTCGTATAAGTTCAGGACTATATCACTTGTTTCTTTGCTGCTTTATGATTCCTATAAGATGTTCTTTCATTTCATTAGAGGAATTTTTTACAGTACAATTTGATGTTAAAGGTGTATTTCCATGTTTGTGAGACAAATCTGGTAAGAGTACTAGGTGCAAAATAAAATTTTCTCTGATTGACAGCAATTCTCTTCTTATATTGTATGAAACATTGCTTTATTTATTCATTTGAATGCAACTTTGCCAGTTTTGATGGCATGCATTGTTCTGATATATTTGGTTTCTTTTGGCCTGTAGTTTTTCAGTTTTGTAACACCTGATCTACATTAGCCATTTTCATTTACATTTTCTAGATATGAAGATTATTATTTCATTCATAATGTAAGAATATTCTGAAGAGAATTGTGTAGATAGATATACAAAAATACAATGTACTGTATTATTTTATTGATTATGGTTTAAATGTGACATGAATACCATCATTGACAATTAGTTGGAAATGAAACCTCCATCTGTTTCACTTATTTTCTCCAATGATTTCTGAAAATGTAGATAATTATCATTTCATACTTTTGGCAAGAACCTGCTTAAGAGAACTGTGTACAAAAACTGTATAAGAAATATATCATATCATTCTGTCAATTATATTTGCATGTTTTGAACTGAAGGTGAACATGTGACCCAAGTTGACATAGATAAACTAGTAAGAAACACATGGAGGTTGTTTTGAATTTAGAGTTTGGAGACCTTTGGGTTTTTGACATTAAAATTTTGTAAGTCTTGTCTGTATTGTATAAAGACACTGGAGAAGGAGATGGGTTTATTTCATGTGGCAACAGAATATATATTTTGGTGATAACGAAGATGCTATAATGTAATACTTGTTCTGTATGCAAATAAAGGTTATTTATTTTGACAGAAACCTGTCAGCTGCCCCACATTATGTTAACATCGCATACTGGCATTAGAATTTTCTGCTTTCGAACAATTCTTGTATTTCAGGTTTATGTTTTTCATGATATTTGTTTAAAATTACTTTTGTGTTGGTTGTCCTATTCTTCGAGTTATGCAAGTGGAAACATTTCTCTCCAGTATAAATCTCAAAGTGAAAAACAGGCAAATTCTCTCTGTATAAGAAGGTTACATGAGATTCAGACTACCATATTTAGCTATGAGGCAAAAACAAGGATAATAGGGAACTGTGGTAGGTCTTTTGGCGCATTCAGTGCATCACATGTGAATGCCCAGTTGGTATTACTCAGACATATATATCCCACCAATTGTTGATATTTCTTAGATTCTTAATGCTGATAATGTTACTTGACAACTTATTCCACTCATATAAAACTATTTATCTAAACCATTGGAATACTTTCTTATATCTTTTATATTCTAAATTCATCTGAATTAACACTGCTGTTAATCCTCTCTTGAACAGCTTGTTGCAGTGTCCTATTGTTATTACTGTTCAAACCCTTCACCCATTTGAACATATTATTTCCCACTGTTTTCCTATTGAGAGAATATGAATTTGATTCTGTTCATCTATCCTCATTAAAAGAAAAATCTGATGATTGGTTCTGATGTTCCCATACTTCTTTGCGTACTCACAAGGAAAAATTGTATCCATTTGATACCTCTGTGGCCAGATTTGTTCAGCATGATTTAGGTGAGGTCTCACTAAAGAAGGATGACTTGCAGACTTTTCACAAATACTTTTAGGTACAAAGACAAATAATTTCTTTTCTTTGTTTCAAGCAGGTGTCACTAAAGATATTAAAACTGAAGGGTGACTTGCAGACTTTTTATGAATACTTTTAGATATAAAGGCAAATACTTTCTTTTCTATGTTACAAGCAGTACTATCCTGTGTTCCTTGTTTTAAGTTTCTTCATGAATGTTTATTTATTGTTGATTCCATTGAGTTTGTATTTGATAATGTTTTAGTCTTCTCCATGCTCAGTACCTTGCATTTTTTCATATTACACTGTATTTACTTTCACTATCCTAATAGATTAAGGTGAGCCATGTTATCTTCACTTGAAAATATCACGTGTTCTAGATTTAGGTCTTAGCTTATTTACTTAAACTACTGTTTCTTTCATATATCAGTAAAAAATTTTTATGTTGGAGTCTCCAGTCACGGATGAAAGTCCACATCAGGGTCGGGCCATAAATGAAATATAGAGAGAATTAAGAAACAGAAAGAAAAGGCGGAAAGTATTTACAAATTTTTGAGAAAGTGAAAGACCTGTTTTTTAATAAAGGCAGGTCATAGTTATTGGGAAAGACATGAGAAGGTAAAGAGTTCCAAAGCTTCAATGTGTAGGGAAAGAAGTAGTGATCATAACGGCACACCCTTGAGTTGCTATTGCCACACAATAATCATGTGACACAGCAGCTTGCCAAGTATTGCATGGTATAGCTAGTGGTGGGGGCACACAAATACCCAGCTCTCAGGAGCAAAAACCAAAGTAATACCTATAGAAGAGGGAAAGTGAACCAACATTGTGGTGTAGGGCAAGGGGGTCAAGTTTGAAAGTTATCCTGGGACAGTTTATAAGTCAGACTGCTTTCATCTCAACTCTGTCAAATAAGGAAAGAGAGATAGAACAACCACCCCAAATGTTAGAGCAGGGTTCTCATCCCTGAAAGATTTCTGGGAATCAAGTGTAGTTGCCCTTGACATATTTAAGGCTTTTGACAGGGTGTGGCACCAAGGTCTCATCTCTATGCTTCCTTCTTTTGTCTTCCCTCCCTCACTTTGCTCCTTCATATCTAGCCTCCTGTCTGGCCGCTCTATGTCTGTGGTTGTTGATGGATCTGCCTCCCCACTTTTCTACATCAACAGTGGTGTTGCTCAAGGTTTTGTCCTATCTCCTACACTTTTTCTCCGTTTTTTTCAACAATTTCCTCTCCTTTATGAACAATCCAGTCCACTCATACACTGACGACTCAGCATTGCATTCATCCACATCCTTAATTCTGCTCCCTCTCCTGTCACTCGATTTGCATGTCGTCTTGACACAGCTTCCTCAGTAAACTCAGACTTGGACAGGATATTTCAGTGGGGTACACAAAATTTAGTTAAGTTTAATGCCTCCAAGACCCAATTTCTACCCATCTCTCTATCAGAAACTCCTCACATCTCTCGTATCTCCTTTGATGGTTCTGTAATTCCACCTTTTGACTCAATAAACATACTTGGTGTTACTGTAATATCCACTGCTTCTAAGAGACTGAGTCCTGTTTAGATGTCGTAACTTCTCTTTTGAACAGTTGCTCTGTTTATGTGTAGAACAATATAGTTGAGAAAGCTGAAGAGGATATACTCAAATGGTTTGGATATATGGAGAGAAAGAGTGAGGAGAGGCTGACAAAGAGGATATATGTGCCAGAAGTGAAGGGGATAAGAACAAAGTTTTGAGTGCTCAGAGTTTAAACATGCAGGAAGATGTAAGGCATACTCAGGATACAGGGATTTTAAGTGATATGGTATACAGCGGGTGATGTGCAGTCTGTGGATTAGACCATTGCACATGAAATGTCCTGGGGAAACCACGGAAAAGTCTGTGGACCCTAATTGTAGATAGGGACTGTGGTTTTGGTGCATTCCACATGGCAACAAGAGAGTGGATGTAAGTAAACAAGGACATTTTGTCTGTTCCTGATGCTGCCTTGCTAATGTTGTGATATATTTTGTGTATTTATTTATAATTACCACAACCAATTTCTGTAACAGACCTGATATTCCCCAGGACCATTCTAAAGGCACCTGTGCTTGATTGTCCTTTCCGTTTCTGTTTAAAAACCAGAACTTGTCCTTCTCCATGGAAACATGCTTTGATACATCCAATCCCTAAGAAGGGTGACTGTTCTGAACCTTCAAACTATCGTCCTGTTGCTTTGACATCTACCATCTCCAAAGTCTTTGAATCCTTCCTCAACTGCTATATCCTTAAAAACCTTCAAAATCACAATCTTCCCTCTGATCACCAGTACAGCATCCATAAGGCAAGATCCACTGATGATATTCTTTCCTATCTTACTAATATCTGGGCATCATCCCTGAGAGATTTTTGGGAGTCATATGTAGTTGCCCTTGACATATCTTAAGGCTTTTGACAGGGTGTGGCATCGGGGTCTCATCTCTAAACTCCCCTCATTTGGCTTTCCTCCCTCACTTTGCTCCCTGATATCTAGTTTCCTCTCCGGCCGATCTATCTCTGTGGTTGTTGATGGATCAGCCTCCCCCCTTTTCTCCATCAACTGCGGTGTCCC
>JAYMFT010416804.1:0-17888 GCA_038088735.1 Panulirus argus | reverse complement strand
AAAAAAAAAAAAAAAAAAAAAAAAAAAAAAAAAAAAAAAAAAAAAAAAAAAACGTACAGAGCAACAGATTGAAGTGAAGCAGTGTGGTTTCAATAATGGTAGAGAATGTATGGATCACATGTTTGCCTTAAAAAATGTAGGTTAAAAATACTTAGAAAAACAGATGGATTTGTATGTGACACTAAAGGATCTGGAGAAAGAATGTGATAAAGCATGCTGATAAGGATGCCTTTAGGAAGTTCTTAAGAATATACAGTGCAGGAGGAGAGCTGCTAGAAGCAGAGAAGTTTTCATTAAGGGTGTAAGACATGGTCTCAAGTAAAGGCTAGTCTGTGGCAGGAATGTGTGATATCATCATGGTTGTTCAATTTGGTTATGGATGGGATGCTGAGGGAGGTAAATGTAAGTGTTTTGGAGAGAGGGGTGAGTATACAGTCTGTGGGAGGTGAGCGGGCTTTGGAAGTGAGTCAGTTGTTATTTGCTGCTGATAAAGTAGTGGTGGCAAATTCAAGAAAGAAACAGCAGAAAGTGGTCACTAAGTTTGGAAGAGAGTATGAAAAAAGGAAGTTAAGAGTAAATGTAACTAAAATCTTGGTTATGTGTTTAGTAGGGTAAAGGGACAGCTTAGTTGGGGTATGGGTTTGAATGGATAAAAATTGGAGGAAGTGAAGCATTTTAGATACCTGGGAGTGGGCATGGCAGTGAATGGAACTATGGAAGCAGAAGTGAGTCATAGAGTGGGTAAGGGGATGAAGGTTTTGGGAGCAACGATGGATGTATGGAAAGACAGAACATTATGTGGAAGGCCAAAAATGGTTATGCTTGAAGGAAAAGTAGTCCTATCTATATCTCTGATGCCTGTTCCCTCCTGGAACTCCCTGAAGGAGGTGCCCATATCAATATAGTCTCCATAACTAGTGAACTCCAGTGCTGCTTCTTAGCCTTTAATGTCTCACCCTTAACAGGCCACTGGTAGAGGGTAACTCTAGTGCAGTGGTTGCAAAGGCTCCTACCTAATGTCCCTACAACTAGTAACAGTCCCAGAAATATCATACACATGCGAGGCATGGACTACAGATAAGGCCCTGCGGAGGAGGGTGGATGTGATAAAAACGAAATGTTTGAGGAAAACATGGTGTGACGTGGCTTGATCGAGTAAATAATTAAAGGGTAAGAGAGAGGTGTGGTAATAAAAAGAGTGGTTGAGAGAGGTGAAGAGGGTGTGCTGATAATGTTTAGATATATTGTTATGTATTCCTCTTATTTCTATATCTTTAAATAAAATAATTTTTGTTTTGTTTTGTGCAGTTCCCCTAAAAAATATGCCCTTACATTTTCTCGTACAAATCTAGGGAATGATGTAAATCTTCCCCATGAGTCGTAGGAGGCAAATTAAGGCAGCTGGAGCAGGGGGCTAGAAACCCTCCCCTTCTTGTATTTCAGTTTCAAAAAAGAAGAAACAGAAGGAGCCAAGCCAAGTGGGGAATGTTCATCCTCCTCAAAGGCTCAAATTGGGGTGTCTGAATGTGTGTGGATGTAACCAAGACAAGAAGAAAGGTGAAACAGGTAGTACATTTGAGGAAAGAATCCTAGATGTTCTGGCTTTGTGTGAAAAGAAGCTCAAGGGTAAAGGGGAGGAATGTTTTGGAAACGTCTTCAGAGTATAGTCAGGGGTAGGTGAGAGGACAAGTAGCACTGCTACTGAAGGAGTTATGGGAGTGTATGAGAGAGTGTAAGGAAGTAAATTCCAGATTGATGTGGGTAAAACTGAAAGTGGATGGCAAGAGATGGGTGACTGGTGCTTATGCACCAAGTCATGAGAAGAAAGATCATGAAAGGCAAGAGTCTGAGAAGCAGTTGAGTGAATGTGTTATCAGTTTTCATGCATGAGACCGGATATTAGTGATGGGTAATTTGAATGCGACGGTAAGCAATTTGACAGTTGAGGGTATAACTGGTGCATATGGAGTACTGAGTGTTAGGAATGAAAATGGTAAAGAGCTTGTGGATTTGTGTGCTAAAATAAGACTAGTGATTGGGAATACCTGGTTTAAAAAGAGAGATATACACAAGTATACATATGAGAGTAGAAGAGGTGGTCAGTGGGCATTATTAGATTACACATTAATTGATAGGCGCATAAAAGAGACTTTTGGATGTAATTGTGCTAACAGGGGTAGCTGGTGGGATGTCTGATCACTATCTTATGGAGGCAACGGTGAAGATTTGTAGAGGTTATCAAAACAGAAGAGAGGATGTCAGGGAGAAGAGAGTGGTGAGAGTAAGTGAGCTTCGAAAGGAGACTTGTGTGAAGAAATATCAGGAGAGACTGAGTGTAGAATGGCAAAAGATGATAGCAAATGAAGTGAGGGGAGTGGATGAGGAATGGGATGTATTTAGGGAAGCAGTTATGGCATGTGCAAGAGATGTGTATGGCATGAGAATGGTGGGAGGTGGGCAGATTAGAAAGGGTAGTAAGTGGTGGGATGATGAAGTTGTTAGTAAAAGAGAAAAGGGAGGCGTTTGGATGATACTTACAAGGAAGGAGCGCAAATGAGTGGGAGATGTATAAGAGAAAGTGGCAGGAGGGCAAAAGGAAGGTGAAAAGGTTGAAAAAGAGGGCAAATGAGAGTTGAGGTGAGATAGTATTATTAAACTTTAGGGAGAATATAAGATGTTTTGGAAGGAGGTAAATAATGTGCATAAGACAAGAGAACAAATAGGAACATCAGTGAAGGGGGCAGGGGGAAAGTGATAACAAGTAGTGATGGGGTGAGTATTTTGAAGGATTGTTAAATGTGGTTGATGACAGAGTTGCAGATGTAGGGTGCATTGGTCAGGATGGTGTATGAAGTGAGAAAGTCAAGAAGAGTGGTTTGGTGGAGAGAGAGGAGGTGGTGAAAGCCTTGTGGAAGATGAAGTCTGGCAAGGCAGTGGGATTGGATAGTATTGCTGTTGAATCTATTAAGAGAGTGGGGGAGGGTGAGGGGTAGCTGTGGGAGGTGGATCAGTGTGGGGGGAAGCTTAGTGTGAAAGTGATCTGAGGAACAAGGTGTCCAGTTTGACTACTTTAAAGGTAACGCTATAGGATACCTAGGAACTTGGCGGTAGGGATCTTCGGGAATTAGTGGTAACCTCACAGGTACAGGAATTAGCGAAGATATGTCAAGTAGGGTCAGTTGGGGACAACTCAGGCAGTATAAGCAGCAGGTTGGTATAGCTACAGGTCAATTCTCAGGTAACTGTTAGGACCAAGGTTGGGAGGGTTCAGCGCGGGGAGGGTCTGAGTAATGCCACAAACCCAAAACAGATGGAGAACTGTCACTCTCCTGCTGCTGCACATGCAGACATTAACAGTGTTAACACAAACACATATACTGACAATAAAAAAAGTGCAAATTCAGTCCGGAAAGCAACTCCAAGGAAAATAAGTTTAATATACACACATGCTCAGAGCATCATTACGAAACATGACGAACTTATATCCTATGCAATGACTGAAAAACTGAACATTATTGCAATCTCAGAAACGTGGGTAAACTCTGAGAATAAACACTTAATCACCATTTTAGCAATAACCGGATACAAGCTGCTTATGAAAGATCTTTTATATTGGGTAAGTGTTGGAGTTTTGATCTACACTAATAACAATCTGTTGCTATTTAGGTAAGCAAAGTAGACACACACACTTACGGCTCTCTTTATACTGACATTAGCGACAAGTTCAAAAGTAAACTATGGCTCGGTGTTATTTACAGACCCCATAAGCAAGAAGATGATGACAATATGATGCTATACAATGAAATCAAGACTATAGTAAACAGTAAAGAGGTTATAATAGTAGGAGACTTCAAAAGTCCAAAAATATACTAGAACAAGTTAACTACCGACCGAGAAGGAACTCAATTTACAGAACTGATTGAAGACGCTTTTCTAGAAGCTAGTTAAAAAACCGACTAGTGGTAAAAATGATCTTGTCCTCACCATCAATATAAACTTAATCAACTCTTGCAAAGTAGGCGAGAGTTTGTCAAACAGCAATCACAGTTTGATTATGTTAGAGATAAATTTAGATTATGAAATAAATGACAACAAATTCTTGATCCCAGATTAAAGGCAGGCAAATTTTGAAAACATTAGGCACAAAATTCACAGCACCAATTGGACGAAACTTTTTGACGTTCAGACAGTAGAGGAAACCTGGAATCATTTTAAAAGCACACTACTCAAGATTGAAAATGAACATATTCCACAAATTACAAAGAGAACTTGCAACATTTCAAAACCATCATGGATGAATAGGAGAATAGAAGGATTAATTTGCCAAAAGAAGAAAACACATAGGAAGTTCAAATCAATGGGAACCAATGAAAATTGCCAGGAATTAATTAAAATCCAAAGAGAGTATACAGAAGTCATAAGACAAAGTAAACATAAGGAAGAAAAATGAATTTTCTTGAAAGTTGAGAAGAATCCTACGGAATTCTTCAAATAGATAAGACAAAGGAAGTCAGTAAAAGAAGGAATTGGACTATTATGAAATGAATGTGACACACTAACTACGGGCAACAAGAAAATGGCAACCATACTAAATTATTCTTTTAACTATGTATTCACAATTGAAGAAACATCTTGAATACTGCTACCAATGAATATGTTTCAAGGATCTGATGAAGAAGAGTTGAAGGTTAGAGAAATAAAGAGCTCTGAAATACTAAAATACCTGGATCAACTAAATCCTAACAAATCCAATGGCCTAGATAACTTAGCTCCAAGATATTTAAAAGAGGTCAGGAGACAGCTGATATACCCAACATCAAAAATATTCAACAAATCTCTTTTGGATGGTCAAGTGCCTATATATAAATAAGGAGACAGAAAGTGTGCCTTGAAATACTGCCCAATTATCCTTACAACAGTGTTTGGTAAAATGATGGGAAAATAATACGAGACAGAATTTTTACTTTTCTAAAGGATCACAAAATAATATCGGACAACCAACATGGTTTTCACAATAGAAGATCCTGTCAGACAAATTTACTAGAATTTTTTAAAGTTATTTATCAGAACTGGGATGTAAAAGTACCATCTGATGGAGTATATTTAGATTTTCAAAAGGCTTTTGATAAAGTACCTCACAAGAGACTTTTACATAAACTCAAAGCACACAGAATCGGTGAAGAACTCTGTGCATGGATCAGAGACCGGCTTATCAGAAGAAAGCAGCATGTAGTATTAAATGGCAAAGCCTCAGATTGGCTAGACCTAATGAGTGGTGTGCCACAGGGGTCGGTCCTAGGCCTCATTCTTTTCATAATATACATTAATGACCCAGAACTCAGTCTCATATCTAAGATCTTCAAATTTGCTGACGATACTAAACTAGAAGGTAGAGCTGTAAACAGGCAGGACTGTGAAATGAATCAAAGAGATCTTAATTTACTAGCAGAGTGGTCAGACAGATAGCAAATGAAGTTTAATGTGGACAAGTTTAAAGTTATGCACTCTGGAGACAAGAATATATGTTACGACTAGAAACTATTCAGAAATTCTTTAATCAAAGTAAATGAAGAAAAGGACCTTGGTGTTGTCATTAGCAACAATCTGAAATACACTAAACAGTGTCAAGCAGCAAGTACAAAAGGCAACCAAAGGTTAGGTTTCAAGCCAGGAACAAAGATTACAAGACACCAGAAACAATTCTCACACTTTATAAATCTCTAATAAGACCACACCTTGAATATGCAGTCCAGTTTTGGTCCCCAAAAAAGATGAGGAAAAATTAGAGCAAATACAAAGACATGCGACAAAATTGATCCTCCTATCTCTTAGAAATCTGGCATATGAAGAGAGACTAACATGTGTGGATCTCTTCTCCCTTACAAAATGTAGACTTCGTGGCACTTGATCCAAGTGTTCAAAATTCTGAACAAGTTCAGTAACTTAAATTATAAACATCTTTTTTAATACAAGAAAATACGGTTACCAGGACAAATGGAATAAAACTCAAAGCTAAATGATGGATGTAGGATAAAGCTTCTTTTCCTATAGGTGTGTTGAGCACTGGAATAAGTTACCATCAAATGTAGTGAATGCTATGACTATAAATATCTTCAAAAATCATTTAGACAAATACTTTATAAATTCAGGTACACTGAGAGAAAAATGCCAGAAATAAACTGTATAAACGACAGTGGTAACAGGGACAGTAGAAGGCTAATGTGCAGCAGCAGGGAGTCGATGATAGCTTGAAAAACTGCTGAGCAGAATTACATTTCATTGTTAAGTTAAACTTTATTCTTTTTTTCATTAACAGACAACCCAGTCACAGGCCAATCAGGCCTCCTGCTGTCTAACTTTCTCATGTAAACTCATGTAAATAACCATGACCTGGCACATTTTAAAAGACAGTTTTCATACTTCCTTGAAAATTCATAAATACTTTCCCTTGCCTTTTCTCTTTCCCTTTCATACTTCTCTCTATATTTCAATTACGGCCCAGCCTTGATGTGGACTTCTATCCATGACTGGAGCCTGAAAAAAAATTGCCTTTTTCACATGCTTTCAAACACAGGTACCACCTTCTGCAGTTTCTCACTTGAATCTGAAACCAGAGCCATGTGATCTGCAAAAGAACAACTCACTAACATCCCAGGTGCCCCTTTAATACTACAAACCTACCCATCTCCCCAAAAACCTTGTATTTACCTCCCTCATTACCTCATCTATAAATACATTAAACATCATGGTGCGATATCACACTCCTTTGATCCAGACCCACCTTTATCTGGAACCACTCAACCTCTTCTTTTTCTACTTACATACACACACACACACACACACACATATCTTACTCTTTTGAGAAAAACTCCTCAGTACTTCTAGTAGCTTTCTTTCCACATCATAATGTATTTCTTTCAACCCTATCCTATGCTTTCTCCAGATCCATAAATGCCACACACACTTTTCTTTTTCTAAGTATTTCTCACAAATTCTTCAAAGAAAAGTTTTTGTCCACACATCCTGTAACACTCCTGAAGCCATAATGTTCCCTCCCAGTCTGATGCTTTGTGCATGCTACTATCTTCTCAATTACCATATACAGATGCTCCCCGACTGACGATGATTCGACTTACAATTTCTTTATTTTATGATGGTGCAATATTCAACACCTTATTATAAAACTGGCTTTATGTTAAATGATTTTGTCCAACTGTAGGCTAATGTAAGTGTTCTAAGAACATTTAAGGTAGGCTAGGCAAAGCTATGATGCTCAGTTAGATGTACAGTATCAAATGTGCATATGATGAGTTTATCAGAACATAACACCATTATAAGTCAAGGAGCATCTTTATACTGTTGCACAACAGACATGAAGCAGCAGGAGCCCCATAAAAGGAATCCTGGGGTTATATATAATAATAGTTTTACCTTACCTTCCTGTCCCATGAGTCCCTTTTATTTTCTACAGGGTTCACACAATACTCAGAAAGCCAGCCATGACGACCAGGCAAGACCACGTGTCACAAAGTGTAGTGATGTTGTGTGTGCGTCTATGCAGGGAGACTGCAAGGCAACTGAGTAGTAAGTGTTCAGTGTTCTCATTAAGACTGTTGCATCATAGGTATGAAGCAAAAGATATGTTAATCCAGTGCTTGTAATGTTACTGAGACAGGTAGAGTCTAGATTATATAGACAAGAAAGCATATCTCATATATATCTGGGGAATGTGGTTTCAGATGGGTATGTGTCTGGTGGAGTGGTGTTTAAGATGGAATTATGATTGCGCTGTTTGGTATCTGTCTGGTTATATCAGAGAGTGTGTTTTGTCAATGTTGTATTTCTTGGGGGTGAGGGAATCTGTGAGTATAGGTTGCTCAAGTGTGAAACAGGGGTAAGCTTTTCATCCATATTTGGGGTTGGTGGTTCACAATGAAGCGGTCTGAATGGGAAAGGTCTAAGGCTGTTGCAAAGAATTGCCTGTTAAGCATAGGGAGGTGGTATTGCAGTGGGACGATCTTTGTTTCATTGTGTAGGTGTTGAGTGATTGTGGTTGCTAAGAAGCCAATGATATCTCTTCCTGAGAGTCTGATTCATGTGGTTAGCAACTCTGTTATATGTGTTTTTGACAGGGTTGATAACCAGGCAGAAGAGACAGTTTAGTGTGGAGCATAAGAATTGCTTGAAGATGTTACTACGGGATTCATTTATTTGTTTAAATCAGGTACCATTTATTTTTTCTATGGGCATTTAGTTTGTCTGAAGCTTTTCAGTGTTGTTTGTGGTGTAGGCATGTGTTAATGTGATGTCTAGAATTGCTGACTTTTTTGATAAGTGGGAGTGATTGGCCATTCAAGGAAATGGGAGGGTATAAGAGGTATAGGTTGAATTCACGTCTGTCTAGGGTTAAATGGGAGACTGTAGACTTCTCTGGTGATGCAATTTCTTCTGGATAGGCCTTTATTCCAAAAGTTTAATGTAGTGCTGCATGTTTGTTACTGCTCTGATGTGATTGTAAAGTCATCTGAATATGATAGGACCTTCACATTAAGGTCTGTAGGAAGTAATAGGAGGTTCTGTAAGAAGAGACTGAAGACAGCTGAAGAAAGAACTTCTTCATGGGGTTTAGGATACTAAAGGTGAAGCCTCTGTGAATGACTCTGGCTTGGAAGCCACCTATGAAGTTGGATGACCATTCTTTGTCACTGTTTTGGAGGGTGGAAGCATGTATCTTTTCTGAGTATACAAAGAAAAACAAAGTGTCAAATGCTTTGTTTATGTCTACTGCCATTAATAATATGCAAGGAGGGTGGTTGTATAAGGTCTGTGTGTAACATGGTATAGTACTGGAGTGACTGGGTTTAAAGGCATGTTGTGCAGATGAGAGCAAGATATCCTGTTTCATTTCTATTTTGGATCAGTTTCTTGGAGTTTGGATACAGAAGACATTAGTGATTTTGGGTGATAGGAAGAGGGTGTGCTGAGTTGGTCTGGAGGGTTTTAAGGACTGGTACCATGTTGACTAGCTTTCAGATGTCTGGAGTGTTATTGTGTAGCCAGGAGTGGTTAAGATCCCTGTAAGAGGTTGGATTGCAAATAGGCCACTATGTTTTATATGGAAGTTTGATATGCTGTCTGGGTCTGTTGCAGGAGAGTTCTTTTACGTTTTAATTGCAATATATGAGTTACTGTGACTGAAGGGTGGTTAAGCAGTTGCTTTCTGGGTGAATTTTGTTTAGGTTTTTCATGACTTTATGATGTGTGATTGGTTTGTGGCTGATTTTTGAGAGGCATTTCATTAATGTTTGAATGCTCTTTGGGCAAGGGGATGGTATTGGACTGGGTCAGAAATGCTTTATGTGTGGGAGCTAGAATGATACAAGAGGTGTGGGTCTTCTTTAATATGTGCCAGAGTTGGTTGCTGTGGGTTTTGTGGTTCATTATCTTGAGGAAGGAGTGCCAATGTAGTGCTCATCTTACAAAGATTAGGTGAGTGATGGGGTTGTTTGGAGTCTGGATTTGTTCAGTGTGCTGTGGCTTTGTCTGAGCTGGTTTCTTTGTTGTTTGGAGTCTGTAGCTTGTGGGGAGAAGTATGGGATATATCTATTTCTATGGCTTTGATTTAGGTGCATTTTTCTGGCTTGGTTGGTGATAATGTTGTAGTTTGGGAAAGCATGATGTATATATGGGAAATCACTACAGTGAAGTCTTGGAGTGTAGATTCCATGTACTGTGAGGAAGCTAGCCAATCTACTTTCCTGTAGTCTGTGTACATTCTTTTAGTGGAAGTGCGGCTTGAATGGGTTTTATCATAAGAAGAGTTTGTGGAGTGTGTTCCAAGTGGCCCTTTGTAAAGTACTGGGGTACAAAAACTAATGTCTGGCAAGAGTGGCTGCTAGTGGTGGAGGACCTGAGGTTTGGTTGACAGGTTGAATACACTGAGGTTGCTGAAAGGGTCAGAGAATTTATGAGTAGTTCACCTAGGGATTTTGGGTGTGGGTGTTGAGCCATGCAGGATGGTGGGCACTGAAATTGCCACAGTAACAGGTGTTGGGCATCATGGTTAGGTTCTACAATTACAGAGAGTAACTGGGAGAGTAGGTATATATCAAGTATATATACTTACTATTCTCAGGCTCCCTGGAATCCTTTCTACAGAGCTCCTGCAGTGCATAGGAAGCTTGTCATATCCACCAGGTGGGACAACAGGTTAAGAAGTTTAATGCTGTGCATCTGCTTGTACGAAATGACTGCAAGGCAGTTAAAGAGTAAGTGTTCAGTGTCTTCTGAATGGATGTTACATCCTGGGCATGACAGGTCCTGTGATGTGTTTATTCTCCCTCAGTACTGTTGCAAGGATAAGTGGTGTCAAAATGCAGACAAGAATGTGGCACTTGTAATTGCATATGGAATGTAGTTTCACATGGATGTATGTCTTGTGGGGTGGTGATTAAGACTGAGTTGGAAGGGCAGTTGTTTGGTGCTTATCAAGTCATAACTTAATGTGTGTACTTAGTCAGGGTCATGTTTTTTGGGAAAGGGAGATCTGCAAGTACAGATTGCTACAGTGTGAAGCAGAGATAATTTCTTTGTTTCAAGTTGAGGGTTAGAGGCTGGTTATGATACGGACTAGCTGGGAGGGACTGTGGCTGTTTCAAAACACTGGGTGTTGAGCATATTGCAATAAGACTGTATTGGCACTATTTTTCTTTTGCTGTGCAAGTGTTGTGTGTTTGTGGTTGCTAGGTTACTAGTGATTGTTCTGAGGACCTTATCTTGGGTGCTGCAGTTTTGTTATGTCTGCTTCAGACAGGGTAGATGATCAGGAAGGTGAGGCGTAGTTTTGGGTGGAGTCGATGAACTGTTTGTAGAGGATGCTAAGGAATTCTTTTCCTCATCTAAGGTTGGTGCTGGTAAGTGTTCTGAGGGTGTTAAGTTTGTTCATGGCCTGTGTGTTGATGTTTGTGTTATGGGGAGTAAATATCATGTGAGTATCATAAGTGATACCTAACATGCTTGAAGTTCTGTTGAGCAGAAGTGGTTGATTGTTCAGAGTTATGGCAGGGTGCAGGTTGGATATTATTCATCCAGGGTTAAGAGGGTGACAGTGGATGCAGACATTCTGTTCTGAGTGTTTTCCTGTAGTTGGTATACATTTCTTTGGTGACTTTGTGGGATGAATGGGTTAGCTGAAGAATTACCAAAATGAGTAAATGGTCTTAGAAGAATTCATGTGGCGTGCTCCAAGTGGTTCTTCTGTGATGTGTTAAGGTGCAAAAGGTCATGTCTGGTGAGGGTAGCTGCTGAAGGTGGTGGGATGGAAGTCTAATTAGTTGTTTGGATACATAAATTGAATATGCTTAAGAGATGTTGTTATTTTATAAGCAGATCACCTCTAGGATCTTGAATGTGAGTATTAAGCTATGATGGGTGGAGGGGAATGAAATCTTCATACAAACAGATGTTGGGTGTGTTGGTCAGATTCTGTTGTTAAGAAATGTATCTGGCATGGATATGTGGTGTGGGCAAGCATAAAGGAGTTGACTACTTTGTGGTAAGAATTGTGTTACCTCATTTTTATGGTATGTGATCTGTTTTGTGATGTGAGTGGTGTATGGTGTGGGATGTAGTAGTTTATAACAGTCACAAGCCCTCTTCCTTTTCTCTAATGATGCATATACATATCTTACCTTATCACAAGAACTTTAAAAATAGCTCCATCAGCACTCAGAAGCCAGTCACATCCATTGAGCAGGACCACAGGTCATAAACTGTGGTGAAGTTGTATGTATGTCCCTGTGGGCTGTGGACAGGGCAATTACAGTACCTGCGGAAAGTCTGAGGAATGGGTATAAAAAACAAAAAACTTTCATTTTCTTTATCTTAGTACTTAGTGTGGCCACCATGTGCCTTCAAAACAGCTTGTATTCATTGTGGCATGGAGTCAGTAAGTTTCTGTAGGAATCAAGGTCAATGTCTCTGATGGCTTCAAGGTGAGGAATTGAAGAGGAGTTCCATTCTTAAGTTTAAGCTTCATGTGAGACCACAGCTTCTCAATGGGATTCAGGTCTAGAGAATTCCTAGGCCATTGAAGAACATTCACCTGCTTGTCTGACAACAATTTCATGACCTTCTTTACCGTGTAACATGGTGCACTGTCTTGAATAAAGAAGTTGCACCCATGGATCTCATAAAAATTCATGTGGTCATGAAGAACTTCAATGTTGAGGTCCCCATTCATTGTGATGTTCTGGGAAGCACATGAAATCCCCAATGCCCTAACTTCTCACGGAAGCAACCCCAAATCATGACTGACTCTGGGTGTTTGACAGTCACTTGCACATAACGGGGATCAAGGGGATTCTTGTGTGAGGGACGTCTCAACTTGCCACGCCTCACTGCACCACACTGGAAAGCTGACTCATTGCTCCATAAGACCCATCTCCAGTCCTCAACCATAAAATGTTTGTAGTTCCTTGCAAAACTGAGATGAGCATCATGCATACTGCGAGTCAGTAAGGGTTTTCTGGTTGGGAAACGAAGAAGCAGGTTCAGGTGTTTCTAGCAGCACTCTTGAATGGTGCATTCTGCAAAACTTCTAAGGAGGGTGGGAGAGGCTTGCTTCCATTGTCTTGTTGTGATGCATGGATTTATCAATATCTGTCTCTTGATAAGCTTGTCAGTAGTTGCTGAAGTCTTTCTGGAATGCTCTGGTACAGATTTACAAGGTGGAACTTCAACTTGTGGGATATTCTTAGCTTCTGTAATGATACTGTATATGACTGACTTGCCTACCCCTGTATGCTGACAAATTTCCTTCACTGACATTTTTGCCTTCCTCCTCAGGGCAAGAATCCAAGCCTTTTCTTGCTGGGTGAGGTTCTTGTGTCCCATTTTAAAGTGTGAGTGGGTGGATGTGGGATGAAAAGTGAATGAAACAAATGAAGGGTTTATGTTCATCCAGCAGCTCATAGCACACATCCTCTCTCAATAGCTTGTTCCATGAGGCACTGATGCACTTCTCAGTCTGTGGTGATGGGATCATCAGGAAGAGTTGCCAAGTACTAGTCAAGTAAAATCTGAGCATTTGGTAGGCTGACAGACATGGAAATTCTGAGGAAACCCAACCACACAACAAAGGGCCCCATATTCCTCAGACTTTCCACAGGTACTGAAAGGAGGAAGTGTTTAGGGTCTTTCATGCGTAAGTTATGTCTTGGGCATGATGGGTCTTGTGATATGGTGAAACAGTGTTTCTTAAGTTGAAAAGATGGATGTTGTCCAGAGTGCAGATGAGAGAGTGTAACTAATTCAACATGAATGAGAAGGGTAGATTCAGATGGGCATATGTCTGGTGGGCTCACCTAAAACAGAATGTCTGCATCTCCACAGAAGTCTCCATTGCCCTTTTTACCTTGGCATCACATATGACAAGTATATGATATTCATTCCCAACACCATAGTCATCATATAATCAACAAACAAATCAAAGGCCATAAAAACACTTACTTGTACCTGATTTGGAAAGAAGAGAATCCTTTAGAGTCCTCTATAAACAAGTCATTCACCCCATCCTAAACTACACCTCACTGACCTGGTTATCCACCATGTCAAAATTAAATACTGAAAAACAAAGCAGAATACCTCACAAAAAATAGCATTTAGAATAATCACTGGTTGCTTTGCAACTACAAGCACTCAGCACTTGCACAATAAAACACATATATATATTTCCAGATGCAATCCCACCTCAGTATGCTTGGCATTCAATTCTCTACAAAAAAAAATTGACCCTTCTCATCCAAACCCCTTTATAACTAACCTCCAGGCCCTAACAAGAAAAAAAGCTTATCCCTGCCTCACATTTCAACAACCAATACTGAATGATCTCCCATCCACCACAAACAACTACAAAACACATACACATCAAAAAAATGACCCAACAAGCACTAAACAAGCATCCTACCAACCCAGTCTTAAACACCATCCTACCTGACATATAACCATCTGGAACTAAATTCCCAAGTTATACTTTCTCACATGCATGCTGGACACCCTCTATCTCCACAACATTTCAAATACTGATTAATATATCATAATGTTCATCATGCCCAAGATTCAACTTCCATACAGAAGACACTACACACTTACTCCTACATTGTTCTGAGCTCACCTCACACATACATACACACAATATCACCACACTTCTTGACCTTGACCAGTGGATGTAGCTGGCTTTCTGAGTGCTGTGGGAGCTTTATAGAAGGGGTTTCTGAGGGCATGAGGGTAATGGTATATGCACAATATGCATTTGTATATAAACATGCAAGTATGTTCATTGGATATAAACATTCTAGAGCTCACAATATAAAGTACAGGAACTTACACCCGAGAATTCATACTGTTGTATAACTGAAAAGAGGCTGCATGCAGCTGTTATTGCTCTGAAGGCTATAAGGCAGAGGTAGAGTCCAACACTTAAACCTAATTCTTGATTCAGATGATGTAGAAATCTTGCAGACTCATCAATTTGCTGAAAAGAAAGGACACTAACTGATGAAATGATTCTTAAATTTTCTGTTGTTTCTACTTAAGGTTTAAGGGAGAAATCATTAAATGCAGATGTCAATATCCATGCTTAAGGAAACTTCTGTTTCATATGAATTTATCCTTATTTTATCATGGAACATCAACCTTACATTACTTCATTTTTGAGACCAATTCCTTATTTTTCATTCCTACTCTTTTATGCTTAGCTTTAAAAAAGTAAATTTCTAAGGATATACAACAATTTCTCTTCTGAAGGCATAGTCTAATAAGCATCTGAGGGGAAAGCAATAGCTCAAAGGGGGAAGGGAGAAGGGGGAGGGGAGGGGGGTGTTTAAAATGCTGTTTTAAACCCCAAAATGGGCTGTATCAATGAGGATTCTACCCTCTTAGATCACATTGCTCCAGTTCACTCTATCCCTTGCATGCCTTTGATCCTCTAGCATGTTTAGGCCCCAAGCACTAAAAAGTTTTCTCACTCCATCCTTCCATCTTCAGTCTGGTCTCCTCTTTCTCTTTAACCAACCCCCACCTCCCTCAACACATATACACTTCTGATGCACATATTCTCTCTGTCAACCTCCCTCACTTATACCATCCACATGGCCAAACTATTTCAGCAAACTCTCTTCAGCTCTCTCAACTAAACTCTTCTTATTACCAAACTTCTCGCCTACTTTTTTATCACTTTCTACATCAACCCTTGTCAAACCATATTCTATCTTCAAACATATCCATCATCTTCCATGCATTCTTATCAATATCCTATGCCTCAAATCCAGACAATATTGTTGAGACTACTATAACTTCAAACATACCAATTTTTACAGTCGCAGATAGCAACCTCTCTTTCCACACATTCCTTAATGCTTCTAGAACCTTTGCCCCATCATCCACTCTAAGACTCTGCTTCACTCCCATGGTACCATTCACTGCCATTGCCACACCCAGGTATCTAAAACACCCCATTTCCTCCATGCTTTCTCCATTCAAACTCACACCCCAACATACTGTCTCTCTGCATTGCTAAAACTAATAACCTTTATTCTGTTCACATTTACTTTCGACTCTCTCATTTCACAGACTCTCCTAACCTCAGACACCAACTTCTGTAGTTCTTACAAGAATCTGCCACTAGTACCTAGACTTACTTCCCAGATTCCTCCTCATACCCTACAGACTGCATATCTTATCTGCCCTCTCCCCAAAACCATGGTATTTACTTCCCTCACCCATAAAAAAATTTAACAGTCATGGTGACTGATTTTTGCCAGTATCTACAGCAAATTTATTGTGCACCCTGTGCTCACCCTGTGAGCAGGCAGCACAAAGGAATACAAAGGTTACAAAGGGTCTAAGTCAGACCCTAGTGGGTTGATATTACATAGGATGTTACAATTCATTGCAGATATTTCATTACACACATCACATAATTTCGTATGGTAAGTTTTACCGACTAGATGCAAACGATGGATACAAACTTAAAATTTCAGGTATCTTTTATTAATAATGTGTTGTGACATTTCATGAAGGGTTTGTTTAGACCTATCCCTAAAATGCTCTACTTTTTCACATTCTAAGACATAAGTCTTCTAGTTTGTGTCCAGATCTTTGGCCACAAACTTTACAATTCACATGAATAACATCTCCAGATAGGCCAAACCACCAATATTACCTATACCCTAGCCATAGTGTAGCAATTACATGTAGTCTACTGAGCTTATGAATTTCTCCATATACTCGTTTTACTTTACACATTTCATTGTGAGAGAAAATGTTTCTACTTGTGCTTAACAAAACTCATCTTTGTGCTTCAAGGAGGTCTTTCAGTTCCTTTCTAATTACAGTTCTTAGGCTTCTAACTGACAGCCTAATATTGTTTTCAATATCAACCCTACTAAGTGTAAGTTTGGCTAAAGCATCAGCTTTGTCATGCTTATGGAGGCCTATATGAAAGTGAATACATAACAATTTTATATGAATCCCTTGAGCAATAATGTTTGAATGTGTTTCTGGCTTCAGAGACTAACATTTTACTTTCTGATGTCAGGGCATTAAGGGCAAATAGTGAAGATAAACGATCAGAGATAATTAAACTGTCTGGCAGTCATGGTTACATCACACACCCCTGCTACAGACCCACCTTCACCTGGAAACACTCAAACTCCTCTCTCCTCACTCACACATGCTTTACTCTCTTGATAAAAACTCCTTACTTCTAATAATAACTTTTCTCCCATGCCATATATTCATAACACCTTCCACAAAGCATCTTTATAAACCCTATCATATGCTTTCTCTAAATCCATAAATGCCACATAAAAATCTTCATTTCTCTAAGTAATTCTCACACACTCTTCAAAGCAAACACCTGATCCACACTCCCTAAACCACTCCAGAAACAAAACTGTTCCACCATAGTATGATGCTCAGTGCATGCCGCAATCCTTTTAATCACGACTCGTTCTTACAGCTTACCAGGTGCAATTGACAAATCAATACTGAACCCTCACCTTTGTCCTTGCCTTTATACAATAGTACTATACATGCATTTAGCCTACCTTTTGTCACTTTACCATAATCCATACATATATTGAATATCATCAACACAGTCATCACTTCTCTTAAGAAATTCAGTTGCAATACCATCCACTCCAAAACCATGCTATGTTTAATCTTAAGCAAGGCTTTCACCATCTCATCTTTTTTCACTAAACCTCTTACTGTGACTCAGTTTGCACACAACCTTGACCCATACACCTTACATCTGCCATCCTACCTTCAAACACATTAAACAATCCTTCAAAGTACTAACTCCATCCACTCTTTAGCTCATCACTGCCTGTTACCACTTCCCCATTTGCCCCCTTCAATAATGTTCCCATTTGTTCTCTCATTTTTTCACACTATTATCCCCCTTCCAATACATCTAATTCTCCCTGAATTTTGCTGACAATTGCTTACACCAATTCTATTTACCCTCTTTTTCAACACTTGCAACTTCCTCTTGACCTTCAGCCATTTTCTCACGCAACATTACTTTGTCATCCCCAATTGAGTCTTTCTTCTATTTCCTCTTTCAGCAATTTGAATACAAAGCTAAGGTTTCCACCCCTCCCTGCTCCCACCCCCTTTTGTTGCCTTCCATGATATGCAGGGAATATGGAGGTAAAATTCTTTCTCCCCTTCTCAAGGCCTGAACATGCAGGAAGGTGAAAGGCGTGCATGGAATAGAGTGAAATGGAACGATGTGGTATACCGGGTTCGACGTGCTGTCAATGGACTGAACCAGGGCATGTGAAGCGTCCGGGGTAAACCACGGAAAGGTCTGTGGGGCCTGG